>JASAMV010004727.1:0-13450 GCA_030248065.1 Rhynchonema sp. JSB1_4
GCAGAGAGCGCACTTGAAACCAGACCTATGCCGATCTATGGTTTTTTTCTGGCAAAATCTGACCCCACCGGGTATTGGTCGCACAATGACTTTATAAGAATTGGTCAATTTTTTTCCTGATTCGTAAAGAGGGAAAGTGACGGGACAATGACTTTGCATTGCGTGATCGCACACCAGTAGTAAAGAGAATGTTTCAGACCTGCGGCAACGTGGTTGATCTGCTAGATTATTTTCGGCTGAAAATGTTTTGTGAGAATCACAAATAGCACAGTGGTTAAGAGTGACTGAACTTGAAAATCAGGATTGATTTGATGAATTCTTATATGGCCATTGTGCGACCAATACCTGATAGGTTTTTTGGAAAAATGGAAAAAATATGATTTTCGATTTTAGGCATAAAAATTGGTGTATGGGTCCTCTGGCAGGCCTGAAACAAGAATCTGCGGAGAGATGTTTCAAAAAATGATGAATCGAAATATTTTTGGGTCAAATTGAGTTTGTGCTGGAAATGGTCGGCTTGCATCAGACTGTATGTGGGCGTGCGGTGGCGTGGTTTGAGATGTTTCAAATGCTGACACGCGTGCCAGCAGATGTTTCAAAAAATGATGAATCGAAACATTTTTGGGTCCACAAACACAATTTGACCAAAAATGTTTCGATTTGCCATTTTTGAAACATCTGCGGGCACGCTTGTCAATATTTGAAACACCTCACCGCACGCCCACATACACAGTCTGATGCAAGCCGACCATTTCCAGCACAAACTCAAATTGACCCAAAAATATTTCGATTCATCATTTTTTGAAACATCTGCTGGCACGCTGTATCAATTTTTGAAACATCTCTCCGCAGATTCTTGTTTCAGGCCTCCCAGAGGACCCCTACACCAATTTTTAGGCCTAAAATCGAAAATCATATGTTTTCCATTTTTCCAAAAAACCTATCAGGGGTGAGACCCTGTGGGGTCAGATTTTGCCAGAAAAAAACCATAGATCGGCACAGGTCTGTGAAACTCGCGAGCATAATATGGACCACAGAAGGGTTCTGAAAGTTTGACATATTCATATGACTCAACGTTGTTCAGCCAGCTGTTCAATAGTAGGTGTCGATTATTTTAATTAACCAAAAAAACCGCAAAAAGAAACTGAAAAATTGTTACAGTTCAATAACGTCTGTTTGGACCAATCGGCCAACGACGACAGTGCGATAATGTAGAGTAGCGTCTATTCATCAGTTGAAGAGTGAGCAAATGGCGTGAATTGCCCATTCGTTCTCGTACTGTGTTTTGTTGAAGAACGCTTCCTTGTGTGGTACTGTCACTATTCGTTGTAACAATATTCGCTGTAACGATATATTGTGTCCCGGAAATTCGCTGTACTTAAAGGGGAAATTGCACATTCCTAATCGCCTTTCAGGTTTTACAAGTGTTTAGACAGCAATGTGGGCATTACAAAAGTTAAATAATTTGGTACAAACTCTCAAACATGTACCCGGAAGATTCCGTTTAAGACAAGCTACTGGGAACAAAATTCGGCGCGGACCGGCCGAATTTCTACCTGAGCATTCAGGCAAATTGCCTTATCAAAAAGGTCTCAAGGCGACAGAATGTTTCGCATGTTTTTTGAAACTCACTAACTATAGAATTTCGCTTTTCTTTATATTTCGAATTTCAACGAATTGTTCCAGCGTGTCTGCTAAATGTTTCATGCTCTGCTTGTCACGCTGGAACAATTCGTTGAAATTCGAAATATAAAGAAAAGCGAAATTCTATAGTTAGTGAGTTTCAAGAATCGTGCGAAACATTCTGTCGCCTTGACAGCTTTTTGATCAGGCAATTTGCCTGAATGCGCAGGTGGAAATTCGGCCGGTCCGCGCCGAATTTTCTTCCCGATTGTTCCCTTTAAACTGCTTCTCCTGGGTACATGTTTGAGAGTTTGTACCAAGTGATTGGCTTTCATGATGCCCACACAGCTGTCTAAACACTTGTAGAGTTTGAAAGGCGATTAGGAATGTGCAATTTCCCCTTTAAGCTTTTCGCTATAGCGATATTCGATGGTTATGTTATGATATTGTTTCTGGATGTCCCGCAACGCAAATTCCATACAAATTCTGTTCGATATAAAGATATCGTATATTGTAAACTTATAAATTCGCTCCCGTACCGTAAAATACGCCCTATAGTAAATATCAAGTTCTAAGTGCTCTCTTAGGGTGGAATTTTCGAAACGGTGTAAAGGTCAGTTGGGCGTAAAGGTCGGTGTAAAGCTCGGTCGGCGTAGCTCGGTGTACACGTGAAACATTGCCTGTTATTAACGTGGAATGTTTCAAGTTTACACCGAGTTCTATCACACTGAGCTGTCGACCGAGCTTTCTACCGACCTTTCCACCGACCTTTACGCCCAACTGACCTTCACACCGTTTCGAAAATATCACCCTTAGTCAAGTGGAAAATGGCAAATGGAAATGAAAATATCTTCTGTGTCCAAGTTTTCCATTTTCATTTTCATGAATAAGGGCATGCTGGAAAACGGTAAATGGAAATGAATGAAAACATTTTCTGTGACAGTCAAGTTTTGGTAATAAACAAAACATTTTCTGTGCCTCTTAAGTTTCGACCGCTGCTCGGTCAGTATTTACGCGGAAAATGTTTTGGTTCACTGTCATTTTCCATTTCCAGTATGCCCTTAGTCATATTGGAAAATGGCAATGGAAAACATGGACATAGAAAATGTTTTCATTTCCATTTCCTACTATGACGGAGGGAGCCCTAAACTTGAAGATCAACTTCAGAAACATTCGGGCAACAGAGACGCACGTGCAGCCTGCCAGCCAGCCAGGCAGTTGTGTGCAATGTTTCCGAACAGCGCGCCGTCAGCTTTCGTGTTCAGAACTTGACATTAACTATGGGGCGTACGTCATTGTACAGTCCAACCACCAGCTCATGAGACGACTTTTTTCAAAGCTTGCTTGGCCACATTCAAAAATGCACCGGTTACACGTGTTTTCGTAAACAAAAGAAAGAGATCGGGCTGAAAGACATGATGACAACTTCCAGCTGGCTGACCTCAATTTGTTGCGTGCTTACGCGAACAGCAACGTTGTTCAACACACGAATGTTTTGGGAGTCAAAAGGGAATTTACCCACCGAGGCGAAGAGCGTGTTTTGAAAAAAATACATGCGTTTCTCTTTCTTTCATTTCCAAAATACGTGGAACCGGAACATTATTGGATCCGCACAAGCCAATTATTCAAAAAAGTCGTCTCATGAGTTCGTGGTTGGACTATACACGGTAGCGAATTTAGAAATTCACTGTATCACTCTTCACATTACTCGCAAAACTCATACCGATGTTCTGCAAACCAAAAAGTCTTCGCTTTTTCACGCGCATATGGCTATACTGTATACGCTTGTTTCATAGCGAAATCACACTTCCCAACCCCGTAATCCCATCATGATGGCAAAGATAGACCACTAGAGAAAGACCAAGGTGAATATTTGCATGCACAATCACTTGGAACCAAGTCCGCGGTAAGGATTCGTTTTCGTTTGATTTTGGTATTAACGTATTTACTTTCAGTCTTCTTTCAGAGTTTCAAAGCAAATCTGGCGGTGGCAGACTTCCGACTTCGTTAATTTAAATAATCGCTTGCCAATACCGTCGCGTGGGTTCAGAATCGCTGGCTTCTGAAGACTGACATTTACAAATCGATTATACTCACAAACATATAGTTCATTGGTTTTCACTTTGTGGCATGAAAAGTTATGATAATGAGCCGATCTGAAAAGACAAGTGAAGACCGTCTTCAATGTACAGGCATCCGCAGAACCGAATGTGACCAGTAGTGTTTGTTTAGGTATCTTTTTTGCAGTGTTCATGAATTGGCACCATTCTGATGCAAGAAAGCTGGTGGTCGTTAATCGCCCGAAGCTGAGAAATTTACCGGTACTATCATTATCGTGAACCGAAAAGGACACCAGTGGATTCTGACTGTACATGTTGGCCTTCAATGTATACATAAGAAACGGGTGCTGCAGAGACTATATCAGACTGGATCGACTCCACTCACTTACCGTCGTCACACGGAAACATCAGTGGGTCACACCCACACGATGACGTCACAAAAAATGCAGGAGACCGCATGCGAGTGTTATTAATGGATGTGAGACATAAACACCGACGTTCACCTACCAGCGGACGATCCAGCAAGTTCCACCTGAATAATGTGTTTTGCCGACAACCTTTCCTGTGAACCTTAGCCCACCATGTTCCTATCAGATTTATCTCAACTTCCGCATCGACGGATATGAAAAATACATCAGGCCTTTGGAAACCTTGTCGTACGTTCACTGTTAGTTTCTGCTTAAATGTTTTTGAACTGTTTCTATTTTGAGTTTCAACGATCACGGCATAAAAATCTAAAGTAGGAAATGAAGAAGAAACCCACATCACTTCAACAAATAACTTTTTTTTATTACGTCGTGAAGTAATCTGTAAAAGGATAGCCCAGTATTGGGCAAAAATCCTTTTTTTAAGTTAATTTTTTAAAACAGGTTTTTTCAAAGAATAAAAACGTTTTTTTTTCAAAAAACGGCTAAGTCGTAGAAATTGCATTTTTAATTAAGTGAATAAACTGCACTCTTAACAATTCAACATTATGTCCATCCTGAAAGTACTCATACAACGTTGTGTGATTGTTGTGTAAATACTTGCACACTCGAGCCACGGGGCCATCTCCTCTTGTGGATCCCACTGTTCTTGTCATTCGTGCCGTATGTGTGGAAGCGGTTCACCGTCACAGCAGCCCAAGCGGACAAAAATTGAAGCACCTACCCCGGTCCCATATGCCCGGAGACATCCTTCCATATTGTGCAGTTGGTCCGCGTTCTCTTAATCTCAATCTTAACACCACACGCAAAACTCAGTCTTCCGCATCTTGGCATTCCTAGTTAGTCTCAGTGCACCATACCATACGCATTATACGCACCATCATAAACGTACAATATGATTTAGCATCACTTAGCGGCGCCCGTTTCAGTAATAAATTTCAACCCAGGCGAATGCGAAGAAAAGAAACCAGTGGGTCGGTGTGATTCATTTATTTGATAAATACTTACGTACAGTAGGTATTGGTCGCACAATGACTTTATAAGAATTGGTCAACTTTTTTTCCTGAATCGTAAAGCGGGACAGTGACGGGGCAATGACGTTGCGTTGCGTGATCGCACACAAAACACGTTTTATAGATTTTAATTTAATTGAATGTTTCAGACCTGCGCCAACGTGGTTGATCTGCTAGATTATTTTCAGCTGAAAATGTTTTGTGAGAATCACAAATAGCACAGTAGTTAAGAGTGACTGAACGTGAAAATCAGGATCGATTTTGATGAATTCTTATATAGCCATTGTGCTACCAATACTATGTATAATATGTTGTTCGTGCCTGTGTTGTACTGAATTAAAAGAGATATGTAATTGGGATTTTATAAAAAATGTTCATAAAAAACGTTTTTTAGAAACATTTTTTCACTTTTTTTAATCCAACCCTGAACATAACAAGTGAAATTACACAGCAGTTATTGTGGCTTTTTGAAAACGCAATGTATTATCATGTAATTGTGCCGTGTTCAGCTGGTGGCAGCAGAATAATAACTTTTGTTCAAGTTAGAGTTCTAAATCAATATTACAGCGTTGTGATGAAACAAGCGTGGTTTCCAATATTTTGATTTGTTTTGTAGTATCACGAATAAAAAATCTCACTCCAAACATCACGCTTTTATGAAAATATCGGTTCGTTCTCACATCAATTGACGATCCGGGTACCGACCTGTGCGTTTTGTGAGACATTATGCCTCTCAATCTTGTTCCAAGGCTAGTCGCTAAAAAGGGGCGCGGCGCGACATTCTTATTTTTTCAGGACATCATCACCTGATTTTATGTCAGAAATTGATAGACGATCGTCTGAGAAGTACGTCTTGCAAAGACTGCATTGATCCGGCCTGTTTTCAGCATGAAAAAACAGATGCCCGAACGATCTCAAATGTCGGAAACAAAAGTGCGTTTGCTATTATTGCTCATATTATTACTGGCAACATTTGAGAAACATGTATCGGTTGCCACAGCGACTGCAATATCGCTTAGAGCAGGTTACCGGAAAATATGTGTCGCAAATGTCATAAATCAGCGCCGTGCCCAAGGCGCAAGTTATTGAGTTCGATGCCTGAGTTTCAAGCAGCCGATCAACTACAGCAAGGCCAACTTTCTCACATTCTATGTTCGGCAGACACTATTCCTCAGGATGTCATCTTGTGATCAGCGGAAAAATCAGCGGACATAAAACTATCGGTTGTGTCGTAAAATAACAATGTCGCGGTCCCTTTGACCAATGCTTCGTTTTGTGATGAGTGGATGAATAAAATAATTCAAACTCTGCTGTGAGTGCAATAGTGATCACAATACGTTCAGAAGTTATTTTCAGTGCAATATTTTTAGTTTATTCACCCACAATGCTGTGTAATACATCCTTGAGACGGGCGCGTGCATAGCTGATGTTCACCTTAAAACCGCTAGGCATAACAGCGTCATTCGGGTCTTTCATTGCTTTTAATTTGCAGACGCTAAAAAAACCCGCCTCTACGCGCACAAAATTATTTGAAACAGCACGCGATGCGTGCGTGCAGTATCTTTTTTGGCATGTGTTTCTGTGAGCTGTTATGTGTACGGTGTACCTGGTAAAGCGTGACTTAACGTTAGTGCAAGTTTTCAGCATTTCTGGACAGTACAATGAAGTTTTCATTCAGTCATTTTTGCAGACTTAGAAAATTTGTCGACTTTTGTTTGTTTTCCTTCAGCGTTGCGCGTGTATTGTCCATGTCAATTCACTGTGGTGACCAGCGCCAATAAAGATATGTATCAGATCCATCCGACAGATTATTCAACAATCATCTCTCTGCCAGACATTGAAATTGGCGGCGAATAATATGGTTATCCAAACCGAGCGATTGCGCGCGATCGAAACAAAGGAGCCGGAGACGCTCGCTGATAGTTTTTTCGCGCGGACGTTTCGATTTCTCTGGCGCGCGTATTTCACTCTCACGCGTTGGAATGGCCTCTGGGCGATGCTCTGCAACGTGATCTACAGCTTTTTAGGTGAGCTCACTAAATCTGTAAGTAGGTGCTCACAAACATTCAGGATTCGAGTGTTGTTGAACACGCCACAACGTTTGGCGCATTAACTTGGGTCAGTATGCGGAAGCAGAATCCATGAGGTTTTGGATTGGCTTGGCGATTGACCTCAGACCGTATAATCTAAGCTACAGACCAATACAATCAAGTGCACCTACAGCATACATGTTGAATTAGCGACTCGGTCGGGGCGTGCGAAGTGCAGCCCTTCAAATGAGGCGTGCGAAAGACAAATTGCGTCAAATGAGGCGTGCGATGTACAGTGAGGCGTGCGAAAGACATCCGACGCGAAATGAGGCGTGCGACGTACAGTGAGGCGTGCGAAAGACATCCGACGCGAAATGAGGCGTGCGACGTACAGTGAGGCGTGCCAAGTACACTGAGGCGTGCCAAAGTCAGCCAAGATGAGGCGTGCGAAAGACAACCGACACAAAAGGAGGCGTGCGACGTACAGTGAGGCGTGCGAAAGACATCCGACGTCAAATGAGGCGTGTGAAAGACATCCGACGCCAAATGAGGCGTGCGAAAGACATCATACGTCAGATGAGGCGCGCAAAAGACGTGTGACATCAATTGAGGCGTGCGAAAGACACACCCACTTCAAATGAGGCGTGCGAAAGTCACCCCCACTTCAAATGAGGCGTGCGAAAGTCACCCCCACTTCAAATGAGGCGTGCCAAGTTCATTCGTATATTATGTACCACTGACATCTGCAGTGGCTTGTACCATGCTGATATATGATGCGGCGTACCAAGTACGTTTACAATGAGGCGTGCGAAGTATATCGGACGTCAAATGAGGCGTGCGAACTTCGGATTTTCGGAACTCGCTTGTAAAGGCTCGTAGAGCGATTCTGAAATCAGTTCTGGAATCAATTTATTTTTGCGTGGTTTATACTTTTTTAATTAAATGAAGTCCTTAGTTGATTCCGGAATTTAATTCGGAATCAAAAAATCACCGATCGATCGATCACCGCCGATCCGGATCAGCGACCGTTGCTTGCGGTGCTGCTCTTATATATGCATTTGGCGAAACATTTTTTCCCGTCGGTGCACTAGTGTGTTGGCGACTTTTAGCGTGAAAATCCTCGATTGGGCTGCAGAATACCGTTCAAAACTTACTATGAACATAAACAACAACATATATTGTGCCTGCGAAATACACTTGCGGCGCGCAATGTACATTTAGACAAAAACGACAACAGTATGCGATTTAACATTTGTTTTGTGCCTCGCACGCCTCAATGTACATTGTACGCTTCAACTGGCATGTTTATGGACGTTCACGGCGATGTTTAGACTGTGTTCTGACAACTGATCGAACTAGCAGACTAAAATTCTCCAATACACTAGTGCACTGACGGGCAAAAATGTTTCGCCAAATGCATATATAAGAGCAGCACCGCAAGCAACGGTCGCTGATCCGGATCGGCGGTGACCGATCGATCGGTGATTTCTTGATTCCGAATTAAATTCCGGAATCAATTAAGGACTTCAATTAATTAAAAATGTATAAACCACGCACAAACGAATCGATTCCAGAACTGATTTCAGAATCGCTCTACGAGCCTTTACAAGCGAGTTCCGAAGATCCGAGCTTCGCACGCCTCATTTGACGTCCGATGTACTTCGCACGCCTCATTCAAAACGTACTTGGTACGCCGCATCATATATCAGCATGGTACAAGCCACTGCAGATGTCAGTGGTACATAATATACGAATGAACTTGGCACGCCTCATTTGGCGTCGAATGTCTTTCGCACGCCTCATTTGACGTCGGATGTCTTTCGCACGCCTCATTTGACGTCGGATGTCTTTCCCACGCCTCACTGCACGTCGCACGCCTCATTTTGTGTCGGTTGTCTTTCGCACGCCTCATCTTGGCTGACTTTGGCACGCCTCAGTGTACTTGGCACGCCTCACTGTACGTCGCACGCCTCATTTCACGCCGTTTGTCTTTCGCACGCCTCAATGTACGTCGTACGCCTCATTTCGTGTCGGATGTCCTTCGCACGCCTCACTGTACGTCGCACGCCTCATTTGACGCAATTTGTTTTTCGCACGCCTCATTTGAAGGGTTGTACTTCGCACGCCTCCAACCGAGTCACGCTTAAGTACTAACCGAGTCACTAATTCAACATGTATGACCTACAGTACCAGCTGCAACTCTGGGTGAATTCTGCATGTACGCGTGCAGATTGGACGGTGCGGTGCCCAGAACTTTTACCCACCATTTTATTGGCAGTTCAGTTTATGATCTGAAACTTGTGAGTGACTAAATTTGTTGGCTCTGTGTATAGCTTTACAAATCTATGAATCACTTTGTGCTCCATTAGTCTAATGCCAACTTCAGGCGTGCTGTACAAACGCGGTACGCTTGTGGAGAAGTTCATGAACTACGGCTATGTGTGCCTAAATGACGAAGATGAGAAGATGTTTGCGAAAATCGAACAAAAACTGCGCCAACAGCCTGCGCAGCATCAGAATAACGCTCGGCTCTATGAGAAAACGTTGAGTTTGTGTCCGAAATATCCGAATGACCTCGACGGCCTTGACTATTTGGAAATAGCTTGCGGACACGGCGGAGGACTGGAATGGGCGGAAAAGGCACACGCCGAACTGGGCTCCGTGAAAGGTGTGAGAATTAGATTTTTTTACTTTTGCTGTAACTTTTGATTTCATCAACTTTTTTGGCAGAGTTGAAACGTTACAGTTTTCACCAACCAGCGTTAGAAGTATTAGCACGAATAACCTCTGCGCACTTGAATGGTATACAGAGGTCGGGGTGAACAGGATACAAGTGCCGCTGAGGTCGAAGGACAGAGTTTAGGACAGTGGATGGTTGCTGGGCGCAGTTGGACCTCGTATAGCGCTACATAAGCTAATCTTACCGGTTGCATCCGCGATCTACGGACTTTCCGCAAATTTTCTCACACTAGCCAATCTCCAGGTCTCGACCTTGTGTTGGTGATCGACCATCCCAACGCGTACCAAGGCAACGCAACAGCGATGCCTTTTGAGTCCAACTCCATCGACATAATGGTGTGTGTTGAGGCGACACACTCAATCGTGAAGGAAGCACCCGCGTTTGCCAGGTTCGATCCCTCTTTGTGTGCGCCAAATTCAAAGATTTCTGTGTCCTCTCACAGTGCAGGGACCATAGCTGTAGCCGTAGCGACGGCTTAGGGTTACGTATTCGATGTTCTGACGAAAAGACCCGAGCCCCAATCCAAGTTCACGAAGCAGTCGCCTATAAGCCCCAAACCGTCATACGGTTTGCAGCGAAGTCTATCGTGTGCTCCGACCGGGCGGCTATTTCTGCATGTGCGACTTACGACCGACCGATCTGCTCGACTACACCTACGAAACCGTGCAGAGCTCTGGGCTCGTGGTAAGACCAAGACCAGGGTTGGATTAAATTTTTTTTATTATCGAACTTTTTTCTAAAAAACTTTTTAAATTTTTTTTAAAAATCACTTTTTTTATTCCGGACCCCCCAAAAAATGGTTTCTTGAAGAATGAAATTTCTGAAATCATGTTAGTTAGATATGTTTTGAGGGACACTAAAGAGCACTTAGACCAGTCTTCTGTTTGTGAATTTGGGGATAAATTTGAAGAGAGATAAAGACTTACACCATGCTTATTTTGTGTCACAAAAACAGCAAATGACTAATCCACGACCACTGCAAACAGGCGAGCAACGTGGAGTCTGTCGATAGCTTACGACACGCTCAATAACTGTACAGTATATGGTATGGGGTGTCCTACATGAGTAATAAAACACATGAAAACATGCTTTTTTACCTTAAAAAAGTCGGAAAATAACGAAAAAAAGTGAAAAAATAATAAAAAAGTGGACTTACTTTTTAAAATTTTAAAATAAAAAAGGGGCCAACTTTAAAAAAAAATTTTTTTACAAAAAGTTTTTTTACTTTTTTTCATGCAACCCTGGCCAGGACCGAGGCCGGGGCATAAGCGAGACATTTTTTCGACCAGGGTTTTCAAAGTTAACATTGGTTTCATATTATAATCGCATATGCAGCAGTGCGCGTGCGTGTTCGCTTTGGGTATGCGCTGTTGCCTGATATATCAAGGGCGCGGCTATTCTGTGCTTTTTTAGAACATACATATGGGCAATCCATCGGCTCATGGCACTTTTTACATATATACACAGCGCATGCAGCAGCACACGACATTTTCTAAACAAAATGTACACTTTGAGCGAGTGTCATACCTTGATGACCGCTTTTTAATTTATCCGGTTTTCATTTGCGGCTTGCCATAACACTTTTCTGCACTGTTGCAAAATTTGGTGATGTTTCAACGGATAACTGCTGAAAATAGATGCATTCATTGACGGGAGTAATGCAGTATGCAGCGTGTGCGTGCGAGTGCCATGAGCTGGCGGATTGCCTATACCTGCATCCTGTTCCTATAACAACATATATATCATTTACAGCATATTTGCTCTGAGGATATCACGCAAGGTGTCCTATTGTCACGTGACCAACAATACAAACAGATGCAGAAGGACTACTCATCCAATTGGTTCACAGGTACGATCGTCTAAAATTAATGACACACGTCAGATGCTTAGTCAATGGCTTGAGACTTGCTGTGCCCCATGACATCGTGGAGTGCACAAACAAGCATTCAGTCGAAGTGATGAATTTCCGGATGCTGGTTTCCATCAGCCTCGGAAAGCAGCTTGAGACCCCTGTTTGTTGGGTTAGCTTCCTGGCCTCACCGGAAACAACACATATGCCCAACTCGAAACCAGTATTCTGACCTGTTATCTCCTTATCCAGGCCTATTCATGCACAATTTCTGGAACATTTTCTGGGGCGTGCCGGGCACAGCAATCTACCGCGATCTGCAGTTGCGCAAGTGGATCTACATGGCTGCGTGCTGGCAGAAACCGACGGACTGAATATTAAGAACTGTGTGACGGGGCTATTGGTTTAGGGTTACACTAGTATTTATCACGTTAATGTCACCAATTACGGATTCGCAGCCGCCAATCTGGCGCAATCATTGTGCACTAATTGCCGCCGAAAATTTAGTGTATAACGGGCGCCACAGGAAATGTGAGCGCATAATGAGTGCCACCGAAATTGTGAGCCTTTGTTTGCTGTTTTAATTTCATTTAAATGTTTATGAATAAAATTGATCTATTGGTCTGATTTTTGAATGTGAACTGCATGCTGCGATATGTATGACCCCATCTCAAGATAAATCGGTTTTTTGTAAAAGTTATCGAGTTTGACACACAGGCAAACAACTTTGTTTATCATCACACAAGTGCATTCAGTAAGCGACTGGGTGCTAAATGTTTTGCAGATCACACAACAGCCTGGTGAAAGTGCGGGCTGTGGTGAACAAAAGTGGTTCGCAATCTCGGAATACAGGCTAATTCCATTGTAGTTTACTGATCTGCGCGTATCTCGTGCTACTACGCGGCTAGACAACTGTGTGCTACGCAATGCACCATGCACGTACAGTTTGCATGAAAGGAACAGCGCGACATTAGCAGGCCTAAAGTTTGAGATCGTCAGGGTATGGAGTTTGTTCGACTGTATATTTTGCCGCTAATGTCCGCATCTACATAATATGTACGTACGTAGTTCTTCTTAGGTCTGTGATGTCGGCGGGGCGGTAACAGGTATATCAGATATATGTACGAGCGAGCACAGCATGGTGCATCACATGGGGGCGTTGCAAAGTTAACGATCTGAATTGATCACTGAACAATTAGCCGCATCGCGCGAGACATGCGTTGATGACAACGCACTGCTGCAGCACGAAATATGCGCACATGCGTTGGCTACATTAGAATAAGCCTGAATGTTGTATTTGTTTGCTGCGTGACTTCGCATTCATTTCACTCGCACGCTCGACAGGCCTTGCTGCAGTGGACGTGCATGTGCCCTGCGTTTGTCTCACAGTCACCGCGTTGTGCCCACGATGCGCAATGGGGAGAGTTGTCCGTGCAGGCTTGCCTGTGACGGAACGATAGCTGAGCTTGGGCTGATTGGTTAAGGTATAAAGGACCGACCTATAAGCCCGCACCAGAATGAGATACAGTAGCATCAGAATTTTTGGTGTGGGGCCTCTGATCTTGGTCTCTCTCTGGTCGATAGGTGTGCGGTGTAGCATGCGTCAGGCTGCTCATTTCACTGGCTGCACCAATATCAAGTCATTGCGAGCAACAGACGAAACCAGAAATATGCGAATTGTTTCCTTTACTTGTGAAAACGCACAAAGCT
>JASAMV010004731.1:0-36215 GCA_030248065.1 Rhynchonema sp. JSB1_4
AAATTCAAATTTTATCTGTAAGCTCACGCAAAGACCTTCAGGAGATCCGGCAAACACCTAAAAAAGAGACATATCAGTAAATAGCACACAAAATTATAATCATGAATGATCAAAAAACAAAACGTACCGGAGAGATTCAAAAACAACAAACAACACAGCAACGGCAGGCGATAAATCAGCGATTGATGGCGAACACGAGATGATAACAGATGTCAACAAAATTGATGATGACCTGAAAGCAGCAACCCAGTGACTGAGGGGATCAGTCAACGACAGCTGAGAATTTTGATGAAATGTGGCAAGAAACTACGTCTTGACCACGTGAGTTTAGTTTAGTTTTAAAGGCCGCAATTGAGGCAGCAGAGACGACGTCCTCTGGGAGCCTGTTCCAGAGGTCCACGACACGATAGGCCCAGTACCCGGACAAGTCTGCACCCGCGCCATGGACTCGACACAAACTGTGGGAGTGCCCCCCTCGGGTTGGGCGGCCGGTGTCACGAGATGGAAAGAAGGATTCCTTGGTTACCCCAGGTATGTGACCGTGAATGACCTTGTACACAAGCACAAGATCGTTCACGGTCCGGCGATAAATTAGGGGGTCTAAATTTAGGGCATGCAAACGCTGTTGATAAGACAGTGTCTGCATGCCAGGTAAATAGTAGGTAGGTAATAAGGTATTAAGTAGGTAATAATGTGTAAATATTAATGAAAATGTGTATAGATGTACTAAGCGCGCGATTTTTGCCTATTTGTGGTGAAAAATACCGATTTTGAGCCATTTTGAGGCAAAAATGTCAATTTTGGGTTCGAAATGTGTTGACGATAGATAGATTGTTCCCAAAATTTGTTGACGATAGATAGATTTGCCCATATGTGTTGACGATAGATAGATGAAATCAAAAAGTGTTGACGATAGATAGATGAATTGGGGGGGACCCCCCCCCCACCCCCCCCCAAGTACTACCCTGGGAGATACCGGGGTGGTACTGTACCCAGAATTTTTTTTTGGGGGGGTCCGATTTGGGGGGTGGGGAAGAAATTTAAGCCTAAGCCCAATCCTAAGCCTGAGAAAAAGGAAAGTCAATTTTGAAACTGGACTAGCTTTTCCCAAAATGCATCACAATCACACGCCACGTAAAAAGCCGGCGCACGAAATAATGTTTCAGGCTTCTGGTGAGGGGGCGCGGAAAGCCGGCCCCGCCCGGCAGAAAACTCCGCGCGCGCCGCGGCCGGCCCAGCCCAGCCCAGCCCAAGCCAGCCAGCCAGCCCGCCACCCGCCCCCCCGTTGGGTGCGTGCGAAGAGGAGTTAAAAATCTTTGGAAAATCATCCACGCCTATAAAAGGCAGAAAACGGCGTTTTGAGGCCAGCCGCTTCAGATTACGTTTAAGCCCAAGCCAAAGAAGCCTAGGCGTAGGCCTAAGCCTAAGCCTAAGCCAAGGCCTAAGCCTAAGCCAAAGCCTAAGCCCAAGCCTAAGGCTAAGCTCAAGAAAACAAAAAATGATGGCTATGTTTTGACATCCCAACCCCGATTTCACTGTTATAAACACTATTTCTCATCATTTTGTACATGTATAAAATATTTTTAACCAAAAAAGCCAAAAAACAAAAAATTTCAGCGGCGCCGGCGGGACTCGAACCAGCGGTCCCGCAGGCACCACGAGTCCAACGCCTTCACCGCTGAGCTAGCGAACCGACACACACTCCCGTCTGGCCGCTGCTACTTATACTAGCGCTGCTGCTGTCTAATACACACACGTGTATTAATTAATGCACACACAGCCAGCTGCGTGTAACGGTTAAACCTGATGATCAAGGGCACCTGGATGATTTTCCAAAGATTTTTATCTCCTAATGTGCGTGCGTGTCACGTGTGATTTCTCTTTCTTTGCATTTTCAAGGGGAGTCGTGGACTTTCGACCTCAGCTAGGAGCAGTGTAGTGGCAGGCAAATGGTTGCAAGGTAAAGACAGTCTACGGGAGGTTGTCACTCAGCCCCCGAATACCGTAACCCACCACAAGCGAGATCGTTGCGAGACCCATGCTGATCGCTGCTTATCGACACGTGTATTAGCGGCAGCAAGCTGGAAATTGTCATCATGCGCGTCGATCACCAAAACTTGGAATTGTTGGTTGGTGTTGGCGCTAACAAAACAAAACATAGATAAAAAACAAAATGGTCTCGACACGATCCTTGCAGATCAAAATTACGGTGGGTTACGGTATTCGGGGGCTGAGTGACAACCTCCCGTAGACTGCCTTTACCCTTGGGGGGATGGATCCAGATGGTTGCAAGGTACCCCCCTACCCAGCCTCCGGGAGGTTGCAATGTACCCCTGAGGTCCGAAAAAAGGGTGTTTTTTGCATGCATTATACTGCAAATTTGGCCGAAAAATTGGTACTTTTTTGCATTTTGGCCGAAAATTTGCCTAAAATACCTATTATATGCAGGTTTGCGCGCGGAGCGCGCGATTTTTGGGGTTTTGAGGTCGAAAAACACCCATTTTTGCCTATAAAAACCATAAATTGATGGTTGCAAGGTACCCTCCGGGGTGGTTGCAAGGTACCTACCCTTCCCCCCCACCCCTGATGTAACTGACACCAGTGGTGTGCTTCACACGGAGGACAAGGCCAAGGCCACCGCCTTCAACGCCTATTTTGCCTCTGTCTTCAATTCCAACTGGCTAGGATTTGGTTTACAATGCCCTCTGTGTGCAGCCCATCCCGTTCCGGACATGGAAGAAATAGTCTGTTCTCCCCGCATTCTCTTCAATTCTTCGAAAACTTCCAGCCAAAACTAGCCCCCGGTCCTGACGGGATCCCTTCGGCCCTGAAGAAGTTGGGTCGCACTTGTGATCAATTCTCATTCCTTTTCAACCAAATTCTCCACACCGGCGTTGTTCCCGATGATTTCAAGTTGGCCGATGTGGTCCCAATACCCAAGGAAAAATTCCCTAAAAGTGTCACAAAATATTGTCCTATTTCCCTTACCTCCTCCCCTGCAAACTTTTGGAGTCCTTTGTAAATTCAAAGGTTATGGCCCATCTTCAAAAACATAATTTATTATCTCCCTACCAATTCGGTTTTATACCTGGTCGCTCTGTGGAGGCCCAACTTCTGTGCTGCATGTCACACTGGACAGCAGCGTTAGAGCGAGGGAGCGCAGTGGACATCATCTACCTAGATAGCCAAAAGGCTTTTGACACTGTCCCCCACTCTGCGCTGCTGCAAAAACTACAGCACTATGGTTTCCCCCGTCATTTACTCACTTGGGTATCTTCCTACCTAAGTGGACGGTCACAACGGGTTCGGGTCGGTGACGCTGTTTCTGGGTGGACTCCGGTCACCTCCGGGGTTGCCCAGGGCAGTGTTTTCGGCCCGACTCTTTTTCTCATTTATATAAATGATGTTGTCAGCGTGGTGCATCCAGGCACCTACCTGTATCTCTACGCTGATGACATCAAAATTTATAGGGAAATCCGTAATGCTGTTGATCACAAAATCCTCCAGGGTGACATAAATGCGGTCATTTGTTGGCTCTCTGCAAATGGCATGGCCTTAGCCAGTCATAAGAGCGTCACTTTAAGGCTTGGGGATCGCCCCCAAGTCCCACCTGTCTATTTTTGTGGGAATGAGCAGATTGTTTCACCTCCCCATGTCCGGGACCTGGGTGTCATAATTGACCAACAAAACTTAAAATTTGAGTCACACATTGGTAAAATTGTGGCCGACGCTAGCAGAATGGAGAAGACCATCCGCCGTAACTTCCACAGTCGTAATCGCGACTTCCTCCGCAAACTCTACTTGGCCTATGTTCGTCCATTACTGGAATTTTCCATGTCCATTTGGTCCCCTCAAAATGTCACTTTGGCTAAAAACGTTGAAAAAATTCAACGTAGGTTCACTTATTATTTACCAGGCATGCAGACACTGTCTTACCAACAGCGTTTGCATGCACTAAATTTGGACCCCCTAATTGATCGGCCGGACCGTGAACGATCTTGTGCTCGTGTACAAAGTCGTTCGTGGTCTCGATACCTGGGGAAACCATATGTTCTTCAGTGCGCAGCACCGGCCGCCCAACCCGAGGGCACTCCCACAGTTCGAGCAGCGCGGCGACGTCCGGAGGCTATCGCTTGACCTCGAAAGGCTCCAGAGGACGTCGTCTCCGCGCCTCAATGCGGCCTAAATCTAAACTAAACCACGGGCAGACGAGTTCTCGCCATATTCAACAAAATCTCAGCCGCACATCTCCCAGCACAGTGCTGCTTCAGAACCAATTCTATCGCCTTTCATCTCGGTCCGCCAACACATTTCGCTCGTGCTTTTCGTCCGTCTAGAATTCTCTACGTTTTCGTTGTCATCAGATATCATATTACGTACACCATAGTATTCAGGATTCCGATCTCGGAAGGTCTTCGCGGAGCTTGCAAATAAAAGAAAAAGAAAATCCCCCCCCAAGGGGGGGCAAGGTACCTACTCTAGGGGGACCCCCCCCATCCCCCCCCAGCCACTACACGGCTAGGAGGTACAACGCCCATGCCAATCCCATCTCGGTCTCCCATCTCCCATCATCGAAAAGAAGGAGCCCCACCGAAGCAGGGGCACAAGGGCTCTCAGCTCCACACCGGGACCTACCACCACAACAATAATTACTCTCACTTCAACAATAACAATAGAAATCAGAGGTCGCATCTCCATCCTGACACCGCCGCCCAACCCAGTATTCCCACAGCGAGCAGCGCGGGCCACTTCCGGTAGCTATCGCGGACCCGGAACAGCTCCCAAGGACCCTCCCCCTCAAGCGCCTAAATCTAAACACACGGCAGACAGCTCGCCATTCAACAACCCAGCCCACCATCCAAGCACCGAGCCTCAGGTAACCAATCTTCGCCCACTCCCGCCAACACATCCCCTGGTAGAATCCGTACCTCACATATTCATTTCTACACCATATTCAGGTACGGATCCTAGGCTCAGCCAAATAAAAAAAACAAATCCTCTAGGGGGTGCAAGGTACCTATACTCCTAGGGGGGAAATCCCCCATCCCCCCAGCCACTCACTGCTAGGATTCAACTGCCCATTCCATATCCCATCTCCTCCCATCTCCCATCATTCTGAAAACGAAAAAGCCCACCCAACACACAAGCCCCCCACCCACACCACCTCCACCACAACAAAACCCCCAACAATACACAGAAAAGCGCAGGGCCGCGATTTTGGGCTTTTGGCTCGGGCCGGGCCGGGGGCCGGGCTGGAGATTTGGAGGGTCGGGCCGGGCCGAAGCTTCCTGAAGTGACTTATTTTACTGAAAAAGTAGAGATTTTTTGTCAAAAATACTAAAATTTCTGACGGATTCGACAACGGCAAGTACGTGATCAATATTGTCTATCAGACGACTTTTTCATGGAAACAATGAATTTTCAAACAAAAAACAGGTCAAAAAATGCAAAAACTATGGCACAAATTGGTTAAAATCTGAGCCAAAAATTCGGGCCGCGCCGGCCAAACCCGGCCCGATTGCGACCTCTGACAACAATGTAATAACTTGTAAAAACGTTTTTTCCAGAGATTAGGATCGGGCCGGGTACCGCAGTAAAAACCTAGATACAGACCCCGCCCCCGGAATTGAGCCCCCCGTAGTCAGTGTGGTGGCAGCGGCAGGCCAATCGACCCAAGATAAGTACCCTAGGGGGGGGGAAGGTTTCGGACTTACTCGAGATACCCCCCAGAGGCTACCCAAGATACCCCTATGGTCCGTCAAAAGGCGAAAAAAGGCCGTTTTTGCATGCAATTTTACTGCAAAATTGGCCTAAAAATGGGTATTTTTTGACATTTTTGCCGAAAATTGGCCTAAAATGACCATTTTTGGGTGTTTCGCGCGATTTTTGGGGGTCCCGAGGTCGAAAAACACCTGGGGTTTGGGTTACGGTAGTGGGAATTATCCGCTGGCTGTAACCGCGCATTAGACCGCTATCGGCAACAGGTTACGGTAGCTATGTTGACGTTTTGAATCTACCGTAGCTAAAACCTACGATCAGCGGTCCACACTAAGCGTTCCCAAAATTGGAGGCTTGCACCTAGATTTTTCACATTTTGTTCACAAAACAAAATTATAGGTGCAAGTTGCACCTAAAATATGACATATTAGGTGCAAGTTACACCTAGTGAATTTTGAAAAAAAAACTATGTCTCAGTCCAAGCCGAGGCCATAACCTGAGCCAGCCGATTCTAAGGAAACAAAACAGACGGAAAAAAGGCAAAAGGAAAAACCGTTCGTTGGATAAGTGCGCAATTATTCAGATCGCATCGTGTGGTGAGGGTTGAGAGCAAGCAAGACCTTTGAATCTGGATTTGCTGATCGCTGTGGCCTGGCCGCCAACAGTCTGACGACATCATTCATCAATCACGTGTGCAATCAAAGTTATTTACATCACCTTCAAAGTAGCGTCGAACATTTCTGTTGAACTTTTTGGCCCACCGAGGATGGAGGTGAACGTCATCAAGGTGCCGGAGGACGCCGACTTCGATCGCGTCAAAACCTTGTGTGACGACCACAAAGGATGGACGTTGCGATGTCAGAAGAAGAACACGATGCGTGTCTGGACCAAACCGTCGCCCGACTCCGACTTCTGCATGTTGAAGGTACACGTTCGTCCACGTGAAAGTGCGCCGAACCAAATCAGATTTGACAAAATTTACATTCAGCCGCGATTCACACAATCATTTAGTTGTCTGATTTCTGTCTGCCTGCACAGATGTACTGTTGTTGCCGAACAGTTGCATCTCGGACTTCCTCGGACGGATGTCTGATTCGGGGTACCTCCGATTATTGGAGAGACTCAATCTTGGCTAAAAGTCATTTTTGAGACCAAAAAATTGACCTATTTTTGCTCTTCATGAAAGAAAAAACACGAAAAAAAGGTTCACGATGTTGACAGTTTCTACCTAAAAATGGCCTACTTTGAATGGTTGAAAATGCCTGCTTTGGAGCATTAAATTACCTATGTTCGGTCGGGGGTCGGGGTGTTGGAATAACCCGAGGGAATTTTTGTTGGGACTGGGAGAGTACCATGACGCTGGCTTGACGGATGTTGGAGTACCCGAGGTAGGACGCCCTGGGGCTGCACTGAGCACCGTCAAGTTGGGATTGAGGTTGTTTTGCCCTCCAGCTTCGTGCAGTTTTTTTCATTAACAAACCACATTTTGTCCTTGAACTATTATGCTTATGGAGTGAAAAAATTGATAATATCTGATTCCAATCGAGATATGATCCTGAAGCGATCAGTTCGCCTCCTCAGCTGTGCACCTTTGTGATTCAGGCGCAAGTCGAGTACCAGGACATTGGTGGCGCGACGTTGTATGACGTGTTGCACGACGCCGACTATCGACCACATTGGGATCGGTACATGCTCGAGGGCGTCGAGATTGGCCTGCTCAATCCCAACAACGATCTGTGTTACTTTGCAAGTCGGTTCATTGACTTTGGCACACAATTGAACGATACTCGGTGGAATGATCGGGTAATCTAGGGTTTTAGTACCGTCCAAAACAGTTTCGGGGGCTGTCGAGTTTTGATTCCCGCAGATTTCCTCCTGGATGTCGGCTGTCGGCACCCAAAAGTGTGGCTGTCGGGAACAGAAACACCGATCCCCAATAATTGACTGTCAAGAGCCTGCAACTGCTGGCTCCATCCCACCAGTGATTGTTTTGAATCAGGCTGAAGGCTCAGGCCTGAACTAAACATATACTGGTGTGGGGCTCAGAAATTAGCCGGGCTCAAATGTTGGCCTGAACCAAATCCTTATTGTAGGCCTGGGCTGGGCCAGCCAGAGTCACAAAACTACCGCTGCGGAACCAGCGTTGTGTTCAAATTTCAGCTGTGGAGAGTCAGCGGCAATTTTGCCCTTTTATCAAATTTTGTTGCTCATATTTACTTCAGTTCGCTCAATGCCGCCGCTGCATCATCGCGACTTCATTCTGCAACGTTCCTGGCTGGATTTGGGCAATGAAAAGTTCATATTCCATCACTCCGTCTGTCACGACGTACGTCAGTCTAGTCAGTCGCGCTCACTTTTTGTTGTTGTCGGTTACCGGTTTTTTTAATTTTTTGATTTCACAAACGTTTCGTTCCTAATTCACTTGGTTGCGAAAAAGACGAACCACAATTTTCAACGTGCACACGCAGTCTCTCATTCATGCGTCGTTTCGTGCGACGCCAATCAATTTCCAAGTGATGCCCACCCAACATACTGTACATATGTATGTGTGCAGGACTTCCCACCTCGCAACGGTCGTATCCGCGGCGTCACCTTTCTGACCGGCTATTTGATTCGAGTCACCGGCGCGCACAGCTGCACGCTCTCGTACGTCACACACTCGGATCCGGGCGGTTCGTTCTGTTTGACTTGATGATTGTGTGTGCCAAGCCAAGATAAGTGAAACTGACTTCGACTCAAGTCACCGGGGCTGCTGGCCCCAACAATTTTACTATGTACTTGGCCAGAAAACCCCAAATTACCATTGTTGTTGTTTTTGTGCCGACTCATTTTACCATTTATCGGCCACCGCATTTCAATGGGCACCTGAACCTACGTACATAGATTTTTACCCTCGGTCCTATCTTTGTCTCGACATGAGCTTCCCATCGTCTTGCTGCTGTGCTGCAAGCGTTGTCAGATTTTCATTTCGTTTTGTCCCGTCTTTTGCATGACAACACAGCTCATACCACTATCAGGAGCGAGCAGTGCGTGCACTATCCCATCGGCGTTCAGCTGACAGCTGCTGTAGCTTTCATGTGTGTGCGATTTGTTCCCAGCTTTGGTCTGCATATGTATGCACAATGTACTACATATTTGCACCAGTGCACGTATGTGCCGTTTACTTGCTGGCTGGCTGTCTAAACAAAAATCGCATGATATTTTGTACTGTGCCTGACGCAGTGGTATATTCTGACGTCAATGTCGAAAATGAAACCAAATGAACGCAATGATGTGGCATGGCCAACAGGTATGCCATGGATGATGTGATGATGGCATATTAGCTGTTTACTTTGGGTCACATCACATAGAAAATGTGTACGTTGCGCAAGCGTGGTTCGACACAAAATGCTTCATTTGTTGCTGCTGCTGCTGTGGTGTCAATATTGGCATTCTTGTCTTCAAGACATAGGCATCGCTCAGCCACATGTGGGACAATGTCGTGAACTTTGTGTCACAAAATACATTGGACAGTATAAAGGAAAATGGTTCACGCAGCGCCGGAAACACAAATAGTTTGTCCTGTACTGTGTGTGTGTATGGGACTGCAATGCTCAACATGTGCATGTGTAGCGTAATTCAGGTGTACCGCTGCACTGAGCCTTCGTTTGGCAGGGATTATATATTCAGGCAGCTGCTCACTAGCTGCGTTTTAATACATACGAAACACGTGGCTGTCGGGCGGCTGCAGAGACTGTATCGGTGGTATGATGTTCTCAATCTGTCACTGTTGCTTAGGCGTGGGAAATATTTGGACTCAGCACTGCACTTACTAAATACAGTTTGTTGCCATCACCGTTGCTTGAAAATGGCTGGCTGTGGATCTGAGAATGCAATCCATAATTCGCTGTGGGGAACTAATCTGTGGAGTGGAGTGTATTAATGTGCTGTGTTGCTCAACTGTGGTCAAATATAGGATAATACCTGCTCGACGTGACCTGTGGATTCGTTGCCCGGTATGAGTTACCTCATTTGAGTGATTTGTTCAGCCCGACTTGAGTGATGTCAAAAACATGTAGAGTTCATGTCATACCGGTGACTGTTCATGTCATATGGACTTTTTTCCGAAATTGGATCTTCCTACACTTAATTGCCCTCCAAAAATGTTGAGGGTATGCTTACCCCGCCGGACCAGGAGCCACTGGTGTAACTGGGGGAGTGGGGGGAGCCCCCTAGGTTCAGTTGGTAGGTAGGTTGACGCTTCATCCTGGTACAGTACGTAGGTCGCCTCGCCGCCCCCCCCCCGGCTGGTACAGTAAGTTGCGATTTTCGGCTCAACACGGTATAAAATCGGTAGTTTTCACTCCAAATAGGCGAAAAATCGTGCGCTACGCGCGAAATTAGCCTTTTAGAGTACATTTTCATCAATATTTAGACCTAAAAAAATTTGTTCCCCCCTAGATCGGCCGGTACAGTAGGTTGGTTGCCGCCCCACATTTTTGTTGGTACAGTAGGTTGCCTCTCCGCCTGGGTAGCTACACCACTGCCAGGAACTACACTGGTTCATGGTCATCCTTCTTAGCTCACTTAGAAATTGAGCCTACATGATCACGAGTGGGTGTTGTCTTTTGTGTGTGGGTTCATGCCAGATACCGTGCTGTCATAAATAATAAGAACCACATCAGGATGCTCGGCGGTGGTGTCGTGCCCCGCATGCCACCCACAGCCAGCCAAGGAATTTAGTTCGCAGCCATACTAATTGAGTGTTGCTTTGTGTCGGGATGGTCAGTTTGGTCAACCAACACGGCACAGTTTTTACATGTCGACGAACTGTGTGCAGCAACGGTCAAAATCTCACGTCATGTGCAAATCGTTCCTTCTTTCATTTCGCCGTCGTAAGCCGATGGTCACAAACACAGCCATTTGTCACCTGTTCAAGCGCGTGCATGCATTTTTGATACATTGTGCCGTTGCGGGATGAGGGGGGCCCGTGCCGAGAGCACTGCGTCAATGTGCGTTGGCTGGTTGGTGTTGTATCCTCCGCGCTTGCGTACGGACGCCTGCGGTCCTGGAGTGAAGATGTATATATGTTGGATTGCCGTTTGGTTCAGGCTCGGCTCCAGCTGAGCGCTGGCTGAGTGAGAACCGGAACGTCGTCCGTGTTTGTGATTGCGTTCAAGGAGAGCACGGAATTATGGAAAGCGAAACAAGAGGCGGCGAGCACATGAGTGCGTGGTGTGTTCGTGCGTGTGTGTGATGGGCTGTGACGCTGACGCTCACTATATCAGACCACAGAGTCAATGTCGCTGTTTGTTAGGGACCATTAAGATTGACTGCGACCGCGTCGCTCCAAAAACTGCCGTCTCAATTTATGTGCGTGCTTGCTGCTCGCCTCGTGATGAAATTCTAATGTCTCGTTTCTGCGTGGTTTCTTGTGCAGATTTTCGACAAGACAACATGCCCGTCGGTGACAATGGTTGGGGCGCGGTCGTTTTTGTACTTTGAACTTGAACGTTTTTTCGTTATGCATTGTGTCATCATGTCAGGGAATGACAATCTTCTGTTGTTGTGAGTGAAGGTTTTCGGTTATCCTGGCTTGAGCCGAAATGCGAAAATTGCACAAATTGAAAATCTCGGACAGACGATTTTGAGCAAGTGACACACATTTACAAGTGCAAGGCAATGTGAAAATTGTCTACACATAAAACAGCCTCGTTGTTTGTTGTTTCAGGCCGTCTTCCTAGTTGGCTGATCAACAAAATTACTCACCACATTGCACCAAAGGTAAGGTCATGGAAGATATTTGTGGTTTGCAGTATACTTGCGGGCCGGAAAAAAACGTGTTTTCGGGAAAAACCGTTCTTTCGGGAAAAAAACGTTTTTTTCCAAGGTCATGAAACAATGTTATCAAAACGACTGTAAATCGGTTCTAAGCAGTCCAAAATGACTACTTTCAAGTTTCAACGCTTCCAGTTCATTTGTAGCCTGTTAGACCATTTCCCAAACTTTGTCCAAAATACATGTTTTTGGACAGTTTTTTTGGAAGAAACCGTTTTTTTCCTGTAAATATATTTTGCGAAAAACCACGCAAGTATAGTATGCAGACATCTCAACTTTTTGACATGAAACAAAACAGCATTTTTCAGATGATGAAAAAACTGCACAAGGCCTGTCTGAACTATCCCGAATGGAAGGCCACACACAGTCCACATTGGACGCCCTGGTCCAGACCAGACCAACAATGTGATTTGAAACGGGTTCGTGACATGTGAATTCAGACAATTTTGGACATAATTCGAGGCGGCAGTTTGCACCAAAAAGATTTTATTTGCACTTAGAAACTGGACAGTACTGTGGTCAGTCAAATCAACTCGGCAAATCACACATATAATTTCTCGCCCTCGTTTGTTGCTCATGTATTATTGCTTGGTTTGACGAAAAGATATGATGCCTTTGATTTGATGACTTTGCTGCTAGCCGACTTCTATAAAATGCCTTATTTCTGAGATCGTTTAACCCTGTTTTGGTAGCGGACAGAGTTCAAGGTCTTGGAGCACAGTGGTGACCGGACCATATTCCACAACTGACTGGTCATTATTTGCACCTGCAGGTTGACCTTTCCAAATGCGTGCCCCGTCAGTACGACCAAAAACGAGTGGACGAATCGAGCTGCAAGGCGGCGGCACTGAATGGAGTCGCTAGCGATCAGGATGATGATTGATTGAATGATTGAATATCGATTGATTTTAGGGTATTGATGTATTGCTTAATTTGTTACTTTATCAGCCGGCGGGGGACAAATGTCTGCATGCGTCACTAACGATTGTCAAAATATTCGTTCGGCACCGTTGCATTGAAACTGCGTTCCCGTCCGGATGCAATACATGTGTCCATTTCGTAGTTCGGTACGGATTCTGTTTGCATCCTCATGCGCTTGTGTTGCCTACGCTCTGCTGGCTGGCTATTTCGACATGAAGTGCTTCTGGTTTGCTCTAGGCATTCGATTGATATTTAAATTTAGGACATTCTCTACTGGTCCGTTTTGATTGTTTCAAGACGCCACCCACCACAAGCCAAATACGCGTGTGTTTGCTCTCGCTGACCGAAATTTCAAGTAATGCTCACACACTTTACACCATCGACATGTTTCACCTGCTTTGTTCATTCCAGCGTCTTTCTCATGTGATCTTTTCCTTGGCATTCCTTTTTTTCGGTTTTTTTTCGCTGATCTATTGTAAGTTATGCACTCGCTTCACTGATCATGTTATGCGCAAAAGTGCTTTTACTTTTTCATTCCGCTTTCATAATGCAAGCTGCACTATTTGTGTTTGTGTTGTTTGGCGAAGTGTCACTACGTGTTTATTTGTGTTTGCTGTGGCCTATTTTCTTCGCTGTTCTGGTTGGTTTGCAACGCTTTCCAACAAACGGGTTCGGAAAGAATGACATAATTACATACCCACACACTACCGTTCTACTAAATTCCATCAGCTAGTCGTATTTTACATATTATTTGTTGAACCGTTCTTCATAGATGGTTTTGTTTATTAATAACAATTGAAACTGTGATTATTTTTTGTTGTGTGCTGTGCTGTGCTGAAGGGAGTAACTGTGTCTGTTGTAATCCCCCCTGTCACAAATTATGCCAAAATATTGTTCTATATTTCACTTTTCTATGTGTGCAGTTGGAGTTGTGTCTCCATTTCAGTGTTAATGGCGTGGTGTTATTCTGGGCATGGTCGAACCTGGTTGATTTGCCATCAATGCAGTTACCTACATTATAACAATGTAAAAAAGTGCCTCATCACAGGTTCTATGGTTCTAAAACTTCCGAGTATTCCGACTACAAATTCTCATCATTCCAGTTTTTTGGACATTTTTGCTTCGAGATGTCCTTATCTGGTCGTTTCGTATCGTGTGCTGTTCGCAATTGTTTGAGATTGCTGATAGAATTCTGGCTGGCTAACGAGATTGTTTGATGCAGTCATCATTTTCATATCAAGTCATATTCATTCTAAAACTGCATTGTTTCTTGTTCAAAGTTATTCTGTGATTTTTTCGGTTACATTCTTCTTGTTCATAATCTTCATTTGGGTCGATATCAATCTTGGTGTTCGGATGTGAATAGGCTTGGTAGCGCTAAGGATATTAAAAATTTACTGGGGCCATTAGTTGCGTCCAGCTTATCAGTTATGCATTTTAGGTGGGGAACATCTTGTATATTAGTGGGATCACTAAATTTCTTAAAATATGTATCCTTAATTCTAAAAGGTCACGTGACCAAGGCACAACATCCGATCCGATCACCAAATTCGATGTTGCTCTTCGTGATGCGAAAACGACATATGCAAATACTGTGGCGATTACTGAGTTATGAAATAAAGAAAAGGAAAATGTGGCTAAAGACAGGGTGTGGCAATCCATCGGCTCATGGCACTTAATACACACAACGCATGCACCATCACATGCCATTTTCTAAACAAAATGTATAGTCCATCCACCAGCTCATGGCACTTTGTTTTGCTGCTGGCCGACTTGTTCCCTTCCTCCACGTTCTAATGAAAGAGAAATTGAGTTTCCGAAAAAATTATTCTTGCTCCTAAATTGCTGTTCTTATGAAATCGACATGTTTTATAGATTTTAATGTAATTTATTTTTAAATTTGATCGAATTCAATCGTTTTCGACACATTTTATTTTTTTAGCTTTTTTGCAAAATCGCTCACACATAATTTCTCTTTCATTAGAACGTGGAGGAAGGGACCAAACCAGCCAGCAGCAACACAAAGTGCCATGAGCTGGTGAACGGACTATACATACACTTTGGGCGAGTGTCATACTTTGATGATCGCTTTTTAATTTATCCGGTTTTCACTTGCTGCTTTCTATAACACTTTTCTGCACTGTTGCAAAATTTGGGGATGTTTCAACTGATAACTGCTGAGAATAGATGCATTCATTGACGGCAGTAATATAGCACGCAGCCTGTGTGCTAGTGCCCTGAGCTGGCGGATTGCCTATACCGACAGTTTGGGTACATGCACTTCAATGTCAACTTCTGACCTGAATCAACAAGCAAGTCTGTCTGCATAAAATTACATAGTTTCTGAGATCAGCCCAAGGGCATGTACGTATGTTCCTCTGATGGGTATGATTCTCACGGTTTGATCTGTGCTATGCTGCCGCCAAACAATGCCTCACAGTGTGGTTTGATCATTTCCACTCATTAGCATGCACTTGGTGTGACTGACAACTCGTCCAACGCGCATGTGTGCGCGCACAAATTTGCAGCCGAAAACTAAGCTCTGCCCGCGGACGCGGTTTGGCTACCATGACCGTACAAACAAAAATCATGCAAATCAATAAAAACACAGCCCAGCACCTTCATACTTTGCCCTGAACCGACCCAAATAAAGCGGCACATGATATGATGCTGTTCAGTACTGGTGCCCTGCTGTACTTGTGCCACACGGCTTTGTCGTGTTTTGTATCTTGCTATCAATGTTTGTTGGTCGCTGGATCGCGCGCTGGCCACGTATATCGGGCACTCACTCAGTGAATGTATACAGTACTTACCGAACCTTACTCAGAATTGACCCCGATCCGGCCCTGGGGAATATGACTGCTCAAGACGCTGAAGTGATGATGAGAAGTGAGTTTTGTGTGATGTTTCATGCACACATAAGGACTTTGATCAACCATCATTTGCCAAAGTTTAATGTTTGAGATGTACGTTTGGATGTTGCTTTCGTATTGTTTTTCCGGCTTACAGTCATGTCGTCAAACCACATGTATCATTTCGGGCTCATTTGGGGCTCATGTACCTATTATTGACAACTTGATTTGACGACAAAAACTAACATCCGTTTTTCCCTTAGTTTAATGACGTTGTATCCAGATCATGCGGAACAAGTGAAACTCGTTGAAAGTGTCCGTTTGTTCACGTTGTGGATCAACTTTGTGTGCCACCCGGTGTGTGTGTGTGTGTTGCAGAGTACCACGACGCATTCGCGCTGTTTGACAAGGACCGAGATGGGCTGATCACGATGTGTGAACTGCGCGAAGTGTTAGGTGCACTCGATCAACATCCAACCAACGACGAACTCAACTATTTCATCAATGATATCGATGTGAACAGTGAGTCGTTGTCGTTGTTGATGATGTTTCATTGAAGGCTTTACGACGCCAAACGCGGTACATGAATATGGACAACAGAGGAGAAAGGTGTCAATCTGCAAGGTAGTCTAACCTGTACCCAATAATGTACAGTATAGTACATATAAACCGCTTACCCACACTGCTGTTTCTTTCTGACGATAATTTTTCCGACAACAGCTTTGTTTATCTTGGTCCCCGATACCTACCACGATAGACGAACACGTCCACTAACCGATCCCCTGATACTCCGTGCCTGAGCTGGGTTTTAAATGCTTAGAGTTATACATCGGGTACAACAAAAAAAGAACGGGCACAGCATGAACCTCCAGTCAATAAAACAAATGCACGACTGAATTTAGTGGCAGTGCTCGAAGATCGGGATCCGGAATATTATCGGGATCGGGCGGGATATCTTAACGACATTGAAATTTTCCGGATTGGGATTACCGTTATTGGCAGGCACAATGCTAATCTACATATACCCCGTATGTAGTTGGGCTGCATAACACGCGCAGTAAAAATGACGCCGCGAGTGATACCAAATTCGACAATTTTTTTCACATTTCTGTTGTCGTATTTTTTGCATCGTGACAACTCAACTTATGCCAGCTCTATAATCCCGGGATCCCGTTTTAGTGGACATTCCTTGCCTTCGTTCGTTTTATTCGCGTTTTCGTGCAAAGATGCAATTTTGGCAGTTTGCGTCAGCGCCGCTAACAGCAAGGTGAAATATGACCTGGCCACTTGCTGTATGCTCGTATATATTGAGCTCAGCCACAAGTATGGACCTTGTGGGCTGCACTCAGCTCAAAGATTCATGTTTTGTCATTTTGGTCATCGCTGCAAGTTTGCATGAAAGCCACCCGGTTAAATACATATATAGGTACCAAGCTACACGGTTTGCTGAGATGGCCAATAGGTAAATATAGTTGATCCAGATCATTGACACAAAAAATTTCGCGGCCGCATTGATATAAAGACGGATTGTGCTGTATTTGAACGTTGTGGGTGGCATTGATGACCACCATGATTATTTTTGCTCGGCGTCGTAAGCAGAATTAGCGACAGTGCGCCTGCGAATTAGTAGGTACAACACGTGCTCTTCAAAGTTATTTGCTAATTCTATTGTCGTCGACGCAAGTCGTCGCACGTGGTCGAAACACAGATTGACCGTGTGTCCTCATCCAAAGTATAGCGCCGGTTACTATACCCCAAATGAGCAGCGCAAGGGCACGCTGGTTGCTGTAACACCCAGGTATAACGTTTTTGGCTGCGTTTTCATCATTCGCGACGTCCTACGTCGACGACATTAGAATAACCCATGTCACATGCTGTTCACTACCTGATCACACACTGATTTTAACCAAGTCTTTCCGTGCAAACGTCGACCGATTTTTGTTTGCAGAGGACGATTGTTTGAACTTCGATGAGTTTGTCAAGCTGATCAACAGGATTATGGCTGCCGATCCATCCGAATCCAAGGAGCAGTTCGAAGAAGCATTCAAGGTGCGACTGTTTACCCTCAATGGTTGTTGCGAAACAATCTCTTGAGCACACAGTGCTAAAATAACCACATAATAAACAACGATAAAAACGTTATATTTCACATTAGGCAGCCAACCCATATCGTTTGGAAAACAATGCCTACCCCCTATGCTCCAAAATGATGAGATTGGTTGCTGTTAAATGAGCCGATTGTTGCTTCATTATTTGCATGATCCAATTGCCGATAGGTCGATGCCAAACCTCGTGATCGGAGCAAATCCGAGCAAGGCACATCCGACCTGATTCCCCAAACTCGTGGCCAATCAAAATTTAAAATGAACATTCCATTTCGGGTTTTCACAGGTTTTCGATCGCGATGGCGACGGCTACATCAGCGTCGATGAGTTGCGGTCAGTTGTACCCAAATGAAACATTACACTGTCCCGGTGTTGAAGACAGCGCGTTCGGAGACACGGGAATTTTGAAACGGAAAGCAGGCAAGGGGACGCAAAGCGCGGGCCGAAAACCACCCCCCCACCCCCCCCCCCCCCCCGCAAAAACCCCACTTTCGCAAAACAATGACCTGACCACCGCCAAGAACTCTTGTCTTCATATGCGTGTATACTCTAGCGATTCTAGTTTTAACACTGTGATGTATATGTATGTATACAGTATGTACATTGCTTTGTTCAAATTTAATAATAATCATGGTGTAATTTGCAGTTTCGTAATGACAACTTTGGGTGAAAAGCTGACGGACGCCGAAGTCAACGAAATGATGCGAGAAGCAGACACAAACGGGGATGGCAAAATCGACTATCAAGGTGACTGGCTGATGTTTCATTTCAGTTTTGGCTGCGTTTGTGTCCTTGAGATCGTAATGTTTCAGAATTCGTTTCCATGATGATGTCGATGAAATAGTGCTGCTTCGTTTTTTGTTTGCAATAATGTTACACGACACGACGGTATATTTTTGTGATTCACTTTCCTGCGCTTTGCTGCATTATATATACATTCATACAGTACATTCGCTTCTCGTTCTCGCACTTTGCCGTTTGCATCGTAGTATTCAATCACCACCGCCATAAGCGGAATGTAGAATAAAGCTTTAATCCGAAAACAGGCTTGAAATGGATTGCACATTCAACATTTTTTTAAATACAGTGAAACGACAAATTCGTTGTGGTGTATGTATATGTACTTGTCGGCTTTCCACTAAATATACGACATTCCTCACTGCCGCAAATTGGAGCCGACCAATTCAGAGCTGGCCCTCGGTTGTAGCAAGCGGCCAGCCAACATTGTCGTAAATTAGGTATACATATGCGATACGATGGATTCAAAAATGAATGCTAACTGAAGCATGCAATTAGCGAGATGTTCAGTCTGCTTGTTGTTGTCGGGACAACGTGAGAAGCAAATGTACCATAGTGAGCATGAGCCCTTGTGAAACGATGTCCAGTGCACAACGTGGCGACTCCCTGTGGCTCATGTTTTTTGTTTGGTAAAGGACCTGTATGTACTGCATGTTGCAAACTGTCAGCCTCATCCGCGCCAGTGGAGCCTGCCAACTTTGTTTTCGACAGACGCGGGTTGGTTGAAACGCAAATGAAGCTTTTCGAATGTTTTAGCCGAGGTTCTGTCTGCAACAAAGAGTTTGTTCAGATCGCATTATCGAAGGCTGTAAGACCGCATCAAAACAATGACGGTTAGATTACCCATAGCAACGTTTATAGCCCTCATACACAGTATATTCGGTGAACCATCAAAATTACTTTACAGCAAAACATTTCGAAGGCTCGACTTGAGGGTATGTTACATAGGTGCCACTCTATATTCTCTTTGATATTCCGAACGTCATGTACACATACCTACATACCTTTACCACAAACCTCAGTTTTGAGGTGGGGCTTTTTGGAGGCAAACTTGCCAGAGCCGTTCGCACTGACGAGCCCTGGCGCCTCGGCCTTCACTATGTGCACTGCTTGTAGTGGCTCTCTGTATGCACAGATGTGACGAAACTGTGTTCATAAGTTTGCACGCAGTGATGTTACAGCCCAGCAATAAGATCTGCTCGTGGGGTTTTGGAGGCAAACTTGCCACAGTCGTTCGCACTTGCGAGCCTTGGCGCCTCTGTATCTGCGAAAGCAGAGCGAAACAGACCAACATTACTGCACTCCACATTGGTCTTTCAAGCAAAAATTTATCCAAATACACTGGGACTAGACCCCAGTGGGGGTGGGGGAGTTGCGAGGGGTACTGAATCGGATTTCTTCGGTAGTTTTTTCCTTACATTTTGCAACGAATGAGCAAAATCAAGGATTCATCCCTGTGCCTAAGCGATTGAGTGATGTTTCACGACGCACAGAGATCTTCGAAATCTTCCAATTATTCGATCGTAACCAGGACGGTAGTCTGAATGCATCTGAATTGGGGGCAGCGATGCGCGCCTGCGGACAGAATCCGACGGAGAAGGAGATACAGAACCTCATCAAAACACTCGACCTCAACGGTGCGAATACGATACATAATATTGCATAACGTTCGCCTCGCTTGCTAAGATATGTGTTAATTGATGTTTCATAAGCTCAGAAAATGGCCAAATCGATTTCAAAGAGTTCGCCGTCATGATGGACAAGAAGATGACGCACAAAAAGCCGGAGACCGACCTGAATCGGGCATTCAAGGTTACTGTATAAATATATACGTGGAATATGGCATGCCACTAATGAGTATAGCCACAGACTGACAGGTTGATGTTTCATAAACGCAGGTATTCGATCGAGACGGCAACGGGTATATTGATCGGAACGAGCTGAAGCACGTGTTGAGCTCGATGGGCGAAAAACTGACGGACGCGGAGGTGGAGGAGATATTGGAAGACGCCGACCTGGACAAGGATGGAGTGATCGATTATAAAGGTGCGCTGAAACATCAACCAACCTGACGACATGCACTTGATGCCGGCTTGGTTACGCTTGTTTTTTTTAGAATTCGTGGAAATCATGGTCGGCAAGACTGAAATGAAGAAGTACTGACGCTCGATCATAACTTTCATAACATCGTGCGAAAACATTAACGAACGATGATCCATTGATAGGATCTCTTTTATTCACATAGAATTATGAACATGTACAGTGTCTTTTCTGAGTTATTAATGTGAACACTGATCCCTGGAATGTTTTTCATAACACAATGTACTATACAAGCATGTGGAGACACAAGCCGCTCTTTTGACGGTACGTTGAACAGGATATAAATTGGTATACTGCCTGTAAAGCATAGAAACCCGCAAACATGTCAAATATAGATAAAAAATAGAAGTCATAACTTTGTGTGTTGGAAACCTCTTCTGATCAATGGAACTGTAGGTAGTTCAAGATCTAAGGCGGGAAGGTTACTAGCAATTCGAACGGAAAAACTGAGTATCTCTGCACTTTGTAGACAACAAGAAACCGATCCGCAATGACAAAGAAAGCGTACAGGCACTTTCGGGAAATGGTTGATTGTTTTTTAAAAAGCTGGATAGAAAATAGTACGCATATACATATGTACCAATCAATATCATGCTCAAGTGTACTCTTTTCCAAGCGAGCAATCAATTTGAGATAAATACAATTCGGATAATTGTTCAGTCGCCACCGCAACTTCAAGCAGCACTGAACGAACACGAGATAAATATGGCCTTCGGGCCTACCGACGAGTGTCGACGATATGCGTTACCGACATGAATATAAGTCATTCAAGTCTACAATGCAGAATCGGTGAGAGCACGCCGACGTCTGCCGGTCAGGAAATAGGTGGTCATTTCGCCCTTGCCCTTCACTTGAATCGTGCCCCGACATTCGGTCGGGAAACCGTTCTTGCACAGAATACGATTCGTCTCGGCCGTGATCTGACGTGGAGGGAATACGGTATATAGTTGCTGGGTTACTGTAGTATATTGGCGAAGGCTACGGTAGCCGTTGTATATGTGTGTACCTGTATCTTGCCGGGCACACCCGAACTGTCCATACGACTGGAAACGTTGACGCTGTTGCCCCAGATGTCGTAGTGCGGTTTGCGCGCACCGATCACACCAGCGACCACCGGACCGACGTTCAAACCTGTTGTGATCATTTGGTCGTTATATGATTCATTGAATTGCATTCACACGCAAAAAGCGATTGTAGAACTTGTAGCATGGAACCAGATCGCGTGTCCCATAGCCAGGGTCACATAGCCACATGGTGTGTTCGCAATGACGAAGACCTTCTGCGAAAATAGGTCGAAACGCGGGTGATCAAAAAAGTTTGATATTGGTACAAGATTGTGCATTGCTGGTAACAAGAACATGGTAAAGGGATCACGAACCGATCCTCAATTTGAAGTGATTGAATGAATGTTCATTGATGTCATCGAGCGTGTCCATGAGATCGAGCGCAAAGTCGGCGCACGCGATCACGTGACTTTCATCGACCAGCACGCCGTGCAGTCCGGCTGCGGCCATGTACGTCGTGCCAATGGTCTTGATCTTCTCGATGCATTCGTATGACCGACGACTAAGCAGCTGAAATGGTGATGCGGGGCGAATACAGAATATTAGTCGTACAAATATACCTATAACTCGCAATGCGATCAATGTGAAGCGATTTCCTGAAGCAAAATTTTCCACGCCCATCAACAATGCCCAATTATACGCTGGGCGTAATTATTCTGAATTACACAGGAATTGCTAACCGATAAATACATTTATGTCGTGCTATAGTTAAATTTGCACTCCCAACACACGGACCTGATCGAAATCGGCGATGATCTCATTGAGCAGTCGCAGGCATTCGACGCCCTCGTTGTTCGCGTCCAGCTCCGTGTAGAATTCTTGGAAGTTGGTGATCGTGGCAAATATGATGCAGACTGACTCGCGCCATTCGTGGTATAGATCCTGCACGAGGAATGTCGACAAGTATTTTAGGGGCTCCATCACAGAACGGCGCACCAGGACATCGTCAGAGCTAGTGCTTATCTCGGGTCGGGCGGGACGGACGAACGGACACCTCGGTGCCTACTCGGGGCCCACAGCACACAACATATCGTATCACGTTTGAAGGCACAAGGTTACAAGCAAACAGGTCAGCTATATGTATAGCGAGATAGCAAACAGAAATTGTATGTGCGCCTATCACTGGTCAACCGATGCCACAGTTCACTCGATAGAAACTGTGCCATTATTATCCAATCGCCTAAAGCCAACACAAGTCAGTACCAACAAAGTGTGCGCGCACCTCATCCTGCCGTTCATGCGACAGAAAGTACTCAGCAACGTGTTTGGGCAAAATGTTCTCCAGCAGCCGTCGATTGTACAACTGCAACTTTTCGGTGTCCAGTCGCTCTTCCGTCGCCTGCGAAAAGGATATGGGTTCCTCAAATCATTCATGCTTTCCAAACTGAAGTTGTCAAAAATAGCGAAAAAATGTTGTCGACAGCTTTCTCAACATCATCCAAACCTGCAGTTTCCACAGAAAGTCGAATCGTGAGCACATTTCGGTGTGACTCGATTGAGCCATCAGCACCACCGTCACCGTCACCAGAATCAGCGTGTAAAACCAGGCCACATTCAACGGCGGTTGGTTGCTATAGGTTATAAGTTGAAAAGTAAAGACTTTTTTTGCAAATTTGTAAACTCTCAACCAAAATTTTGCCTGAATTCTAGGACGCCTGAGCCCCGGATTATACACACCAACCTGCATATGTGTCCCGTTGCATTGCCCGGACTAGTCGTCTCGTTTGCCACGGCGAGCAGCCACGGCGCGCTGTACACCGCTAGGTCGCGTGACAATAGTGCAGCTGAAGTTGAGGCTGATTCATTAATTGGGGTTAAATAGGATTAATCGATTGACCAACCATGTGCCGGCCACCATATTAGTGCGAGTGTCACAGCAGCGAATGTGAGCACAACAAGTAGTTTGTCGATGGCCAACATTGATAGAAAGATCGACACCGACAGCAGAATGAGCAGAATGCCGTAGAACACGAACTGCAAGCATGTGAAACATTGGGGCTGATGTAGGGTACGCGCAAGATGACACCTACATATCTACTTGTACATGTACGGTCAATCCATCGGCTCATGGCACTTTTTATACGCACAGCGCGTGCAGCAGCACACGCCATTTTCTAAACAAAATGTACATTTTGAGCGAGTGTCATACTTTGATGACCACTTTTTAATTCATCCGGTTTGCATTCGCTGCTTGCCGTAACACTTTTCTGCACTGTTGCAAAATTTGGGCTTGTTTCAACAGATAACTGCAGAGAATAGATGCATTCATTCACGGCAGAAATGTAGCGTGCAGCCTGGCCACAACACCCCCTTATAGCAATGCCGTGTATAATACACAAGTTGTATTCGCAACGTATGGTTTATTGCGCTCATTGGAAGCTGCATCGCGCACGGAACTTTCGTGTACAACTTGTGTATATATGACATTGGTAGCAGCCCCCCCCCCCCAACACACCTCATGACCAATTGATTGATATGATTGCAGACAGGCAAGCACCGTGCTCTCATCATCGCTGCCGCACAACGCAACACAGTCGGTGTCCTGACGCATCGCCTGCGAAACGATCGGAGATGATGTTTCACGATTGAACGCTCCACTGAATATTTTGATAAATCAGAAACAAAGCTTGCGCTGACCACAAATTGCAGATAGTTCGGCCAGAACACGGAGGCAAGTGACGCGAGCAGAAACAGACTGCGCAGCCAACGGCGATGATGTAGAATGTCGATTAATCGATGCAGTTTGCTCGCTTGCTCCGATGACTGCAGTGATGTTTCAATAGATTAACACAGAGGGGAACAGTGTTTAGTTGGTACTGACGTGAAACATCAGTGAGGCACTCACCACCCTGCCACCGACGCCCAGCGCAGCGACGACCACAATCAGCGTCACCACCGAACACAACGCACCGAGCACTGTCATTTGGCACCTGGGTGACATTTCGATGTGACAGCAGTTTAAGCGTTTTATCAATAACCAAGGGCACTTGTTTTGAAAAGAGGACTATTGTAATATGTATTGTGTGAACGGGCCTATAAATTCATCACCAACCAAGTGCGCGCAATGGTCATGGCAACAATGTTGAGTATGAGCACAATGATGAGCACAAGCAGATTTCGCTCGAGAGCATCGGATCTGCGGTTCGCGAACTGGAGCGAAAACACAGAATTTCGTATGCGAGAATTATGTGAATAATCTCCAACCGAAAAGAAACGCACCTTTTGCTCCATTTTGGCATGTTGGAACACCATGGTGACCGGCCGACAGTATTGCGCCTTGAGTCGGTCAATGCTCATGGCGGCGATGCCCTGCCCGATGTACTTGTCAACCTCGTCTGACATTTCGCTGTCGATTTGGTCTGAGCAATATCAGAAGGTTGGAGAAAAATATATCAGAAAGTGGTCCGAAGCGCATGCACTCTTCGTGCACGAAAGCAGAAGTGTCCAACTAGACTATCACATGAACGAATTGACATGGTGGATGCGATGTTCGCATTTTGTGCTCTTGGGAACGCGTACGCTCATTGCGTTGGGCATAACTATAGTATTTATTGTCATTTTCTATGGGTGAACCACTCAAGACTGGCACGTGTTCGTGTAGTCACGTGTAGTCAGCATGTGTACATAATGCAGGCTTCACCCAAAATACAGTCTACCCCCGCACTGTTCACAATGCAACTCGCATTTTATTAATGTTTCTGAACCCTGTTTTGGTCGTCATCTGGACAACCTCCTGAACTCTAATCAGTGAATACTCTTTATTGTGACTGCAAGATACCGGGTCACGACTATCACTATAACGAGGGGTGGACCGAATGCAACACAAACGGGACACAGACTTGGCCCATTCTGTTGTCCATCGAGCATCTGCACACACTCGGGCCCGTCCGACGGCGTTTTCCTCACCGATCGTCGGCTCATGACGGGCGTGTTTGACAGGCCGATCAGTCGTAGCTCTTTCGCGCGACCCGTCTCCGTTGGGAACAGCTCGTTGTCTTGCACCTGCATTTAACGGGCTCTACGTCAAATGCAAGGGTCCACGGATTTGTAGCAGTTACCTAATAAAATGTGGCTGGCGGTATCTTTTGGGCGGACGGGCAATTGAGCAAAGCACAAACAAGACCACAGCAAAAAAAGAGCAACCAAAAAAAACAAAAAAAAAAAAAAAAAAAAAAAAAAAAAAAAAAAAAAACACACCCCCAAAAACAAAAAAAAAAAAAAACCCCAACCTCGACCAACCGTACTCTGATCGCCAGGTTTCATAACAATTCTCAGGTTATACAACCATGATCACAAACCCTTGATTTTTTATTCTTTGGTCGTACGGCGAGGAATGTCTCGGTGTCAGCCAGATACGGATGTCTGTCTTTGCCATTGCCCGGCTCAACATCGTATTCCCCACTGAGCGCGTCCAGCGTGGCGCGAGTCAGATGCACACGTCTGGGTGATGTTTCAAATAAAGATTACAATCGAGCGTTACTTTCGACCATGTGGTCTCTCTCGGCAATCTCTCTATGTAGTGAACGACAGTGTGGTCCCGATCGATTTACTACATAGTGACTGAACTGTATTTGATTGATTGATCAATTGATGGATGCAAATCGGATATGTAAAATTCATAACTTTATATACTGTAGATTGGTTTAGGGCTAACGCTTGAAGTTTGCCCGGTGGTCAGCAGGCATCTCTGTAAAAAATTCTTGCGACAAACAATAATTGAAGCGCCACCACTTGCTTGCCGTCCCCCGACTCACCCTGGCAAACCGCCTGCCTCCATCTTTGATGCGAGCGTTACGTCATCGCTTGAAACATCAAACTGCCATTTTTTCAGTCCCAACACGCCGCAATGCGCCCGCCCGCTGTGCACGCCGACGCGCATGTTCACATCGACGCCTGACGACTCTCGCACCGTGCTGCATTTTAGGGATGCACTTTGGATGAAGGAACGTTGGGAAGAGAGAAAATTGAGAACGATGGTATCAAACTTGGTCACCTGATTTACCAAGACAGGCCTAATCGAATCCGATTACGACGTCTGATAGACAATGCGATTTGTAACCGCTCCAATGGGTATGAATATGTATACGCACATTTCATCGCATGAAAATATGTACTTTGTACTGTATTCAAACAATCAAGTTGGACTGTTTTGGGACCAGTCGCGGAAAACTAAACCTGAATGACCACCGTTGGGGGGGTAAATGGCCACACTGCATGACTTTTTGCATACCAAAGTCTGAAAACGCAAATGCCAGACGAACTAACGCGATCGCATCGATCATGTCCAGGCCCATCTCGACCGCACAACGCGCATGATCCTGTCTCGGCTCGGGCAGGCCGCTGACACAATAGTAGCAATCGCCCAGTATTTTGATGCGCATGCAGTGATTGCGTTGTGCCAGCTGGTCGAAGCGCGCGAACAGTTCGTTCAGAATCCGGACCAATTCCTCGGCGTTGCACTGCGACGCGAGCACCGTGAAATTGCAGATGTCCGCGAACAGAATGCTGCGTGTGCGAGTATTGTAATGTGGCTGATGCTAATCGTTGCGCAATGTGCTTGACGCACGCACTATTTTTGTTCGTTGTAACATGCAACATCATTTTATCATTTTGCAGTGCTCTTTACCAGGTCCTCGGCTCGAAATGGTGACGAGGGGCATCTTTCTTGCAGAAAGGTTTGGGTCAACTACTTTACATGAGGTACAGTAGCTACATACTGTACTTGATCTGGTTTATATTCGTACCTGTGGTTCACAGGTCATCACCGGTGCTGGGTGCTCACCTGATGTTCTCATGTTTCTTGATGTAGATCTTGTGAAACATCGTGGTCCGAGGCTGTCCAGCAATGTCCGACTGCATTTCCAGCGCAATATGACGAGGCAGCACAGACAAAAGCAGACGTTCCTGACAATTTGTTGATGTTTCACGATCAGTTCGACGCACTATGAACAACAGTTAAACAAACACCGAAATGTCATTTCAAAAATATGCATGTGTGGTCGTTTCGAATACACGAACACAAGTCCCGGGTAGTCCCGTCCTGTCTGACAGCGTTTGGCATGCTCATTTCTGCGTTCAACCGACAGAGGGGCAACATCAGATCCAGCCCCAGCCCAGTGCATAGATATACTGTTAGTTTGGTGTGGTACCCAATTTATCGGGAGACCAGACAAAATTAATATCCTCGTGGTGTATTGGGTATGCATGCGCCACAAACTAAATAAATTCCATCTGTTTGTTCCGTGAACCTGTTTCTGATTCTCCCTCTGCATCTTGAGCCGCGCCTGCACACACGAGCGCGTTTCGTGGAACGCCTTTCGTTGCATCGCCTCGCTCGGCCAGTACACCGCCAGACCGATTACGTGCACACAGAACAGCACCAACAGATTGGCGATCATCTAAATGAAAGCACAGGGTATTTATGATTTAATATTCATCAACAACAGGGTTGTCCAACTCATAACAGAGAAATGATCGGGATAGTCAAGATCCACCATGTACACAGGTACATAGAGTAGTAAACTACGAGGTTGGCAGATCGCGGACCAAAATAATGTTGAAAAATAACCACCATACATATGGAAGGTTGCCCAATAAAGAGTGTCACAATCATGTGAGTACGTACTGGGTACATATCTTCACCCGAAACTCTTTTTGGAAACTTGAACTTGTGTGTCAGAATTAGGCTTCGACTACATTGTATCAAGCAAACCCTGAATCTACAAGAGTTGACAGTTTCACGACAGTCGACTTGAAAATCCGAAGAAATCAGCAACTAACCGAATGCCATTCGTATTTCAAGTATTGATTGAGCACAATGGTACGTACAATCATGCTCAGCATTGACAACACGGTTGTTATGCAAATACAATGCAGCAGTTGCACCGGGAACAGTGTGTACACGACGAAAATGCATAGACACACGGACCTGTGAGATTGTAAATGTTCAGCTTATGAAGCGAGATAAACATAGACTTATTCTAATGTCGTCCACGCAAGTATAGTTAGTCCCATATGCTAAAAAAACAAGGCTGGTGTCGTCGAAAGTCGGTGTAACCGAAAACGCCTTCATGTTGTGGCGAACCCCACTGATGAATGATGGTGAAAATATCACCCAATCAGGCAAATTTTATGATGAAATGATTTTCTGCATCACGCGACTTTCACTCACCAGAGTCCGGTGGAAGCGCCATATCGTGGAGCGAGTAGAGCGACACTGCCGCACGCAATGCAGGCAGCGGATAGCACCGCCACAATGGTACACGCCTGAAACATCACACCACACTACTGTATACAATGCACAGCATGGGTGCACTGAATGACATGTAATTGCATTTTGGCAAACCAACTTGTATGAGCGAGACTTTAGCGGAACGCAGACTGAGCACTGCTTCGGCCGCCACCAGCATCAGCAGCACCACAGCAAACAGACTGCCGAACCAAACATGAGTCAGGAAGGAGATGACCAGCAGAATAAGTGTGTGAAACATCAGAACCATCAGTGCCGCCTGAAAATCCGATTCTAGATACAGTATATCCTCTATGTAGTGACAATGTTCATAGTGGACCGTTCTGCATGCTATTATAGTGCATTATTTTTCATCGCTATTTCGGTAGCAGACCTGCTGTTAAGCTCGTAATTTTCCACTTTGCACCAGACTTGAGATAACGTGCCCAATCACGGCAGAATAGTTGGAAAAAGTGCCATTTTTGGTCAAATTGGAAAAAATTTCTTGAAGCGGATGGTTTTTCGAGTGCTGCATCGATTGGTGCAACTTTCAGGTGCCAAAAACACCAGCGCAAGCCATTTTAGTTTGCTAGGTCGAGACAGAAAAGCGACTGTTATTGACGTGTTTTTTCGACGCTGTTTTTCAATCGCTGTTTTTTTCGACGCTCTTCTTTCGCCGCTGTTTCTTGGCGCTATTGCCGTCATGCTGTGGGTATGTTCATGCGATGAGTAGCGCTTTATAACTTTGGGTCTGCAGATATAGGGCGTTTGCGTCACAAAAAGAGAATAGACTGTATGGACAAAAAGCGCTGAAAAATATCCCCCACAACACAAGAGGGCTCCACTATAAGCAATGTCACTGCATATAAAGATGGTTCGAATTGCTTGCTTACATTTGCGCATGATACATAAGTGACTCTTTAAATTTGCAGTGCGCGCACCTGTAAGCTGGCCTTGTTGAAATTAATGAAGTACAACTTGTAGAGTTTCTCCAACGCGGCGCTGTCGAATTTGCGCGACAGCCGAGTGCGTCGCAGTCGTGACGATTGTGATGATTGCTCGCGTGTGAGCGTGGCGTGCGTGGTCACGATCCTGCAATGACAACAACTACAGCAGCAATACAGCGGTTCTATACATTATGTTGTCTGAAATTGTGAATGCGATTTAATGGAATCATTGCAAAAGTGAACGAGGCAAAACCGGACCTGGCATGTCACCAATCATAAAGTTTGATTTCGCCCTGTATATACATACGAAAACTCTGCCAATAAGTGACACACGTGCGTTGTGCAATAAGCAATAAAAAGTATTCCTTGGCGACGGTTTCGGGTTCACCGTCCAACTATACATAAGAAGACAACACTCGATACATGATGTTGAGCAGAGGTAACGCACCTCTGTTTCTGTTTGCCACCCCTGAGCGAGCCGAGTTTGTTATGCGCGTTTGTGTCCGACATAATCTCATCATCCATGCGTTCGAGCACTTCACGCAGCGGGTCGGCCGCTCCTGAAATCGGGCTTGGACCAGCCTCGTCTGTTGCATGTACAGTATGTCTTTGACATGTACAGTCTACCCCATTTATAGTGACACTTTTTAGGGCGGACATGGTAGGTTGAGCACGGAAACCGGAACACGGAAATAATTTACATACAAACCAGTTTCATGGTTTTCCGTGCACGGAAATACATCCGTGTTCCGTGATTCTCAAAAATATTCACGGAACACGGACATATTTCCGTGTTCCGGTTTCCGTGTTCAACCTGAGTCCGCCCTTAAGGTGAAGTGATACTTGTCCTTATGTGGACATTTTGTCCGCATGGACAAAACTTTGTTCTGGCCGTAGTTTCTCAATTTTTGAAACTTTAGCTTTGACCAGCATTAGTTGTTCCCCTGGACCAGCTGAACAACTGCTACAATTTTCGAAGCTATTGCTGCCACCAAGTGCAAAATATGATCAATACAAAGTTTTGTCCATGCGGACAAAATGTCCACATGAGGACAAGTATAACTCCACCATTACAGTGGAAACCCTTGTAATGTGGTGGACATTATTCAAAACTATTTTGGTCCTTCATCTGATGGCCGGGTCCCGATCATGTCACTATAAAGAGGGTTGACTGTAGGTATTTCATTTGTTTTTCCTTGGTGGTTCAATGCCAAAATTCACAAACGTCTCTGTGCCTCTCGTTCGTATTCGGCCTCGGCCGCGTCCCATGCACCCTTGCGTCGAATGCTCGACCGTTTACGTTCATTGTTGTATTGTTGTTGTTGTTGTTGTTGTTGTTGTTGTTGTTGTTGTTGTTGTTGTTGTTGTTGTTGTCCGTCAATACTCAGTCGCGGCGTGCCCGAATCCGACACTGAAAAACTGAATATTTTCGATTTTCTACATTTTTGTTTGTCATGTTTTCGTGTTTGTCGACAAATAATGGGCACAACGACCTCCGAGCTGTGGCGTGCCTTTGTCCCCAATCATTGGCTGCTTCTCCGGGCTGTTGGACGTCGACGGACGATCGGGTTTCAGCGATTTTCTTTTTGATTGCGATTTGCTGCTCGACTGAAAAATGTTCAGCAAAAATATATGGTGCTTCACGAAATTTTCCAGTCTTGTGTTTTTAGTCAAAGAGCGCTAAGAACGCTGGAAAAGCGTTCCTTCTTCTGAACTCTCTGTGCTACATACATACATAACAGCGCGCCTGGCCAGCTTTGTCTTCAACGCAAGCATACATGAAAATGCCAAAAATGAAAACACGTTCAGCCGGAATAATTTCGACTTTCCCCGAAGCAGCGATGCACAGAAATGATTATGTGTTTAGCGCACCGTACCGCACACGTGTGTGTCTGCTGACGGTTTTTGTATGCGGCCCACAGAACAACAATTTATAATGCCAAACAACTTCTGGTAAAAGTACAATACGGCGGACCCAGCTTTTGGTCAGGGAAGGGCACAGTGCTTGTAGCCTTATACTGTTTTTGAAAATTCATTTTAGTAGTGCTTGCTTGAAAATAGGCGCTTTTGCCCAGATGCAATACCACAATGTAATGATGACCAGCGCGCAAATTTTCGGCCCTCTCTGCACGCGCAATTGACCCCTGTGTCCCTCCTGGATCAGCTAGTGTGACTATACAAACAATACCGCAGATGCATGTACAGTATATACACGCACGTATTTATTAGTATGGAAGTATACATGTGTTGCAATATGAACCTGAAGCTGCATAACAAGTGCGTACGTCAAAGGTATAATTTTTGGTGTTTGTTAACTTAAAATAGCGCCGAAAGACCACCCCAGCAACATTGTATCCATGTGTTCGTCTGTAAAACAACAAAGCCCACGGAAAAGCACTAGCCCGCGGTTCAGAAACGATATATGCGTATACGTTTCAAGAACACACCAAACAATACGTGAAGTGCCACCTAGCCCGACTACTGCCTGGCAGAAATAGGAAACCGACCGGTCCTGCATAAGCCGAGACACCGAGATACATATTTGACTTGGTCGAACCGGGACCGGGCCGGAGATTGAAGATGGGGACCAACCCCGGGCAGCTGCACAGATCAACAACCAGATTCGTTGAGATGTGCTATTGGGCCTTGACACCGTAACGTGGCGGTTCTGGTACCACCAAGTGGCTGCGGGCTGTGCGTACGCGCCAGCTGATTTGTGCCACAGAACAGAAGCGTATTGATTTGTCACACAAGGATTTAATGTGCCATGAACAACTTTATTGGCTTTATTATTTATGGTCAGATTGCGTCATCGGCGTTAACACAGCCACAGTGGGTTTGTGCCATTTTGCCATCGCGACTGATTATGGCAGACAGAAAAAAACGGGTCGATTTCTGCGGAATTGGAATAAAAACAACCCATCTATTTTCGTTTTCAACCATTGCATTTCGAAATGCAATTTCTAGTCATCGACGTTTGCTTCTTTCTGGCTGTTGGAATAACGAGAAGTAGAACGAACGAGAGCAAAATAATGGCAAAACAGCACCTGCGAAACAGTGTACCCATGAGTTAGACACACCCAAATGAAATTATTCGGCGCTCGCGAGCCAAAAAGAGCAAATGAGGTGTTATTGGGATGGGTGCCCAGATGCAAGGTGTGTCATTAAAGAATGCAACCTAGAGGTTTGCAAGAACTCTCAGACCTGCTCAGAGCGATGGTTCAAAAATTCAATTGACCAAGAGTTCGTTCCAAAATAAGCTGTTTCCGCGTTCTAAAAAAAATAACAACGCAGGTTGTTGGTTTTGATTCGCACAAGGAACTATAAGACACATGAGACAGCTGAAAGAAGGCTGTTCGAGCAAGACTAATAGGCCTGTCACTCAGCTGCCATGTGGCAAGCTTAACAGGAAAACCAAGGCGCCGGGTCGGTAAAGACAGAGCACAAAGCTGTTTCCACTCCTATTGTATGTGACCATGAGCACTTGAAAAGTCGCACTTGATAAGGGCGCTGTTCTAAAGCGACAGCAGCTAACAACACTATGCTAAAACATAACACTTTCTCTGAGGTAGTACATATATACCTACATACATTATACTTTCATATTGGAGTTTGAAAGAAAGATGAGGGCAGAGCTAAACTTAAACAAGGGCAAGATTGCAAATGTAAAACTTTACTGTAGAGCAGGGAAAATTGCTGCCACAGGCTAGAAGCGTTTTTTTACAGCACCGTTTGTGCCGCGTTCATACGGCGCGCCACGGTGGGCGCGAGCCAGACAACTTGGGATCAACATATGCAGTTTGTAGAAAGTTCCGTCCAGGGCTCCTACTCGGCAAAAAGTGCGAAAATCCGGATTTTTTGTCAAGGATACGTTTCCTCAAAGTCCTCAAAATACCAAGCAGTGATAAAACTTTCAAACCATGTTATCTTGTGACAGGACGTTGTGTAAATGCATCAGTAATGAATACATGCACACATAAAATAACGGAAAACATAACTACAGGTTGCTATAGTCAACAAAAATGGCGATTTGTACAGGAAACAAATCATTTTTGGTAGAAAATGAGGTACCGAAGGACAGAAGTAAAAACCCCAAAATGACCCCGACGGGCTCCACTTGGAAAATCCATCGAATTGAGCCCCATGGGCTCTCGTCGGGGAGGGGCTGTAGACGGAAAACTCCGGTAACCGACGAACCGACAGCTGTACTCAATTTTTCGCGTTGCAGAGACGTACCACAAACGAAATTTTAGCAAAGAATTCGCTGACAAAACTTGCGTGGAACAGCGGGCTTGAGCGGAAGGTAAAGGCAAACTGCGCCAACACGAGCTGATTTTGGAGATGCTATACTTACAAAACAAATAGAAAGAGAAAATCATCACGCACCACGCTGTATTCTACAACGTGTTACATTTCCCTAATCAGCAGCCACGTATAAAGATAGCGACCTTAGCATTCGGCTGTTTTGTCACCCCTTTGCTTCATCCTCCGCCGTTTTGTTCGTTCCCCTTTTCCGACCACCCGGATTAACAAATTATGTTGCTGCACCCACGCCCACATAATCACCCACCAAACCATATGCAGACTCTTTTGTCATTCCTGCTTTCCTATTCGCCTTCGGTGCTCATCCTGTTTGAGCCAGCTTCTGAACGGGACATAAAAAATAACAAAAAAAGCCACCATACTGGCGAGGAAATTGGATTTCTTCGGCGACATTACATGCGAGAAGTATTTTTAAATAAGCATAATGAGTGCCAAATTATATTTTTAAGTAGGATGACCAAATGGATAAAAAGAGTCGGGCAATATTCTGTCGAAGGCACAGCAGAAAGCGGTATCACTAAGGTATGTATGTACAAGTACTGTATACCGCCATGAACGAATATACGTAATCAAATTACAGTACTGAAAATCGCAAAGCCAATGGAATCTCCAACTAAACCAACGCAAAAAAACAAATATATACTGTGCGTTGGAGCAAGTCGGCCACCATGACGTGGTTAGATGTGTACCTACCCATTGCAGGAATTTTCATCCAACATTAGTCCAAGCTAGAGCCAGTTCATGTTTCTCCATGTGCATGTGTACCCACAGCCTATGTAATAAGCCACATGAGCCGGGTTTGTGTCTTTCTTTGCTTGACACGGCAATCCGTTGCAGTTTGTTTGCTGTGCCAGTCCTATGCTTGCTTGGCAGCTCAAGTACTTTCAACTGGTTTGAAAGCTAAAGCTAAACATGCTCCCCAACACATACATACACACACAGGTCGTTGTCGTTTTTTTGCATGGTTCGGTTGGCAGACGAAGTGCGACCACCAAGAGAACAACTGTTTCAGTCTCGGTTAAAGATTGATCCACGACGCATGTATATTTATCGATGTACACTTCTGTGCTCGTTGTTTTGGCTTTCAAAGAACCAAAAGACTCAATTGCAATATGCCATCTACTATGTAATGATGTGAGAGAGTATGTGCAGGTATCAATACAAAGTTAGTGCATGACTGAGTTGGTATAACACCGGGTGCGAGTGTGCATGGTGAGGTTTGATGGATGAACTTTATTACGTGTGCCTTTTACTACCTTTTTAGGCGAGCTGCAAAACCGTACGATAAGCAAAAATTGGGCGAAGAAAGTGAAAAGCATGGCCAGTGATGGTTCACGGGGCTCGCAAGAGGAGGGTTGTTGCTCGGCGATGTTTATCACAACATCATGAGCAGGGCGTCGGGGTTAGGAAGGCTGACTTTCAGAGTACTGGCACGCAAGCACCTGGGGGTTATGCGCACAAAAATAAGCAATTTTGTAGCGCATCAGTGAAGGGAAGTTTCGTGATGGGGCACATGATGCATGCGTTTGGTAAAGACGGACTTATCACACTGTCTGTGTCTGTACTCGTGGTGGTACATGCACATGAACGAAGCACATCCGAAAGCACTTTGACGCACTCACGCACAAGGAAAAGTCTCTTGCGCGCGCTGGCAAAGAAGTTGGATGCAAAGAACCATTATGCGCACACTGTATATGTACATCACAATATAATGCCGCTTGATCAACTGGGTGCGACGTGCATGTGCATTCGAAAGTTAGGGCTGACGCTCTGGTGGTACCAGATAACTAGAAGTTCACTACCTTGCCGAAACGGCAAGGAGAACCTGGCCGCCTGCATCTCACCACAGAACCGTCATTGCCCAACATTTGTCAGAAAACTTTTCTTTCCTGAACTTGAGTGCAAATGAGAAAACGTGTCCACTCCATTTGAAGCAGCCGGTGGTTGCAGATAACCGCATTTCCGATCGCATGCCACTGCGGCCTGACCAAGACGGACAGGACGAATGTCATAGAGGGCACAAATTTGCTTGTCCGGCACTCAAAAGTGCATCATACGCAACACCGAGTTCACGTCGGAACCGCAAGTTGTTGCAGTTCCCTCGACCTTTGCAGAGACGCTGGCAAAATGCGCATTCAGCCAAGCTACTGTATGCTGTGCATGTCCTAAGAAGCCACTGTGACTGGCGCTCATCCTTAGTCTACATAATGGTACTTATATTCACTTGTACGCCTCCGTGTAGTGGGTGCACCTTTTTTGGCACATTAACCATTAACATCACGTGCAGGTATATGTACTATGTATATAGCTCAGCTCACCTCACGTTGTAGTTAAAACTTGTT
>JASAMV010004734.1:0-12872 GCA_030248065.1 Rhynchonema sp. JSB1_4
AGGGGGCCTTTCGCATTTCAAACCCCCTTCAAACTTCGCATGTGTTTAGACAGCGGTCAAGGCGTCACGAAAGTCAAACACACCGGAGGTCTAACGTTCAGCATGCGGCCAGGAGATGCCCTTCAAGAGGAACATCCGCGAACAAAATCAAATATGGACCAGCCCAATTTCTACCTGCGCATTCAGGCAACTTGCCTGATAACAAGGGCGGTCAAGGCGCAGAATGTTTCGCACGATATTTGCTCCTGCCTCACTATAGAATTTCGCTTTTCTTTTTATTTCGAATTGCAACGAATTGTTCATGCGTGGCTGCTAAATGTTTCAAGGTCTGCTTGTCGCGCTGGAACAATTCGTTGAAATTCGAAATCTAAAGAAAAGCGAAATTCCATAGTTAGTGTTGTTGCACGTTTCATGCGAAACATTCATTCGCCTTGACACCTTTTTGATCAAGCAGTTTGCCTGAATGCGCAGGTATAAATTGGGCTGGTCCGCCGCACACTTTGTTCCCGGATGTTCTTCTTAAAGCGCATCTCCTGGTCGCATGCTGCAGATTGGGTTCTTGGTACGTGAGAGTTTAATAACGCCCTGAACAATATTCAAATGCGTGCAAAGTTTGAAGGCGGTTTGAAATGCGAAAGGCCCCCTTTAATGAGCTGACCGAATGGGCAGTCGCAAGTTTCTGACTGCTACTGCCAGATAGTCAGAGTATAAACCGACCTTTAATCAAAAACTACTACGGGCCTGAGATTTGGAGGGCCGGGCGGACACTGTTTTTTACCGAAAAAATGCGATACTGAATTTTCCCACCAGCCAACTGAAACAAAAAAATTGCACCAACCACTCAAGCTGCGCTGTTCTCTCGTTTGTTCCACCACCAACAATGCTCGATGCAAATTTTGTATCGTCGTTAAGGAACAATATTTGACCAGAAATGCTCGATGCTCAATGGGTCGGGCCAGCCTGATTGTGACCTCTGGTTTCCTGCCAACAAATCGCTTCAAAAATACGCGAAAAAACCGAAGCGAACCAATGCACACACCAAAACCAGTCACATTAATTTACCTAATGTATATTAGCTGGTTATCAGAGTTGGCCAGGGCGGGCAAGACCACCTTTTTGAACCAAAATCCCCGAAAAACCGTTTCTTAAAAAACAACCAGAGATGTCAATCGGGCCGGCCCGGCTCGAGTTGCGAGCTTTCCGGCCCGCACTGTCGGACTGGGCCGGGCCGAGCCGAAGTTTTCCATTGTCGGCCCGAACGAATGCAAAACTTTGTATCGCCATCAAGCAGTAGATTTCGACTAACAATCCTCGATACAAAATTTTGTATCACCTTCAAGCAACAACATTTGACCAAGAATGCTCGATACAACATTTTGGATCAGCCGCTTTTTACTCTCATTTTGGGTGCCGAATTTAATCACGACGTACTGTTTTGTTAGTAAAAACAATACGCACACACTAAAATCAGTTACATTAATTTACCTAGTATGAAAACATGTGTGACTACACTAATGTAGGTTATATAAAAATATGTATGTACGTTAAAACTTTCACAAAGTTAATCAGAAACTTGCAAAAAATGGTAAAAATTTACCAACCGTTTCAACCACAGTGTTTCCATCATCTGCCTGGTTCACTTCTTCTGATCCTGACGATGAAGTCATGATTGTCGTTGTGTTCTGTTTTTTTCGACATTTTTCGCTGATTCTTCTTGACGTCGATTCTACAATCAATAAACGTGAACTTGTGTTTATTAGATTTTTTTGCACAGCAAAATTGTTGAGATATTTTGCTAGAATTTTGGCATACCGAGCCAGGCTACTCGACCCGGCGCGGCACGGTCCTCCCAAAACTCCGGTCCAGCCCGGTCGACCATGTCAAAAAAACCGGCCCCGGACGGACAGTTTCCGATCTCTAATTTGAAGCGAGATCGAAATCAAAAGTGAAAATAATGCCCACGCCAAAAAAGGCAAAAAAATCTAACCTTATCCTTCGCCTGCAAACGCGACACGCCTTTTGCTTTTCTTGGTTTTCGTTTTCGTGATAGCAGGTACCTTGCCCGCTCTTGATCAAGTTCTTCGATTGTCTGTAATTAGTGCCAACAATAAATTTTTGGTTAAACAAGCGAAATATACCTAATTTCTGCTGCCAAGCAACGCTTTTCAACAAATTCTCCACATAAAAATTGAATGATATCGAAAACTGTAAACAAACCTGGCTCACAGCGTCACTGACTAGGACATTTTTTTGGTTTGGCTGTAGTCAGTTTTGTCTCGCCTTTCTGCTGCCATTTATAGCCCGTTCGTCTTGTCCATTCTGAAAAACAAAAAAATAAAACAATTTTATCACTGAACGAAAAAAACACATAATAAAAACAGACGAAAAAATTGAAAAATTGGCTAGGGAGTGAGAACGAACTACCGTATTGTCGGAAATAGAACCCCCCATTAACTGAACCCCACCTAAATGGCTCGAAATCAAAAATAGAACCCCCATTAATTGAACTCCCCATTATTAGAACCCCATCCCCAACCTTCACCGTACCACAAATTGGTGGTATGGTAAGGCTGTGTTGTTGTGTCAAACGTTGTTTAAGCTTGCATACACAACAGAATACAGCTTTTTAAGCCTAATTGCCGTTGTTAAAGTTAGAAAATACCGAAAACAAGCCATTTTTATGCGCATTATTAACAATGATTTTTTGTCAGGGGGCCAAATGAAAAATATAACCCCCCGCAATCATTGACCCCCCCCCCCCCCTACATTGAACCCCCAAACTGACCACAGTGAAAAAATAGCCCCCCCAGGGTTCTATTTCCGACAATACGGTAACTACAAAACAAAATAGTTAAAATAAATGCACTAACCGAATTTTCTCCGCTTGTCACCTCTCGTTCTTCTGCCTCCATGTCACCTTGTCGCGTTTTATTCTCCTTTTCAACGGCATTTTTTTCTTCGTTTGGTCGCCGATTCTGAAACAAAAAAGAACTGATTTTTTTCGGTTTTGAGCTGAGGCCTCGGGCCGGGCCGCGATTTTGGACTTTTGCCTCGGGCCGGGCCGGGCCATATTTGAAGCTTCTGAAGTGACATATATCACTAAAAAAGTAGAGATTTTTGTGTCAAAAATACTAAAATTTCTGACGGATTCGGCAAGTAAGTGATCAGTATTGTCTATCTGACGACTTTTTCATGGAAAACAATGAATTTTCACCAAAAAATAGGCTTAAAAAATCGCAAAAATTGGGTTAAAACCTGAGCCAAAAATTCTTCGGCGGCATCACCTGATAACTGACGTTGAATGAGACAGCCGTTGCGTTTGATAACTAGATTGTGTCTGAAAAAACCGAAAATTTGCTTTTATTGCCCTTACATGCTCTCGTTTTGCAAAGCAGTTGGGCCAGCCCGGGTTGGACTTTCCGGACCGGACTGCCCGGGCCACGCCAGGCCGTCTTTCCGAAATACAAGGCCGGGTCGAGCCGGGCCGGGGTGGCCAGCCCGAATCATCGAATTTAAACGAAAAAAATGACGATTTTTAGGGTAAATTTAGCGGAATTTTGAGCGATTCTGAAAATTAGAGCTGGAATGTTGCGTTTGATAACTGGACTGCGTCTCAAAAAACGGAAATTTGCTTTTACATGTTCTCGTTTTGCTAAGCAGTCGGGCCGGCCCGGGTTGGACTTTCCGGACTGCCCGCCTGACCGACTTTCCGAAATGCAGGGCCGAGCCGGGCCGGGTTTGCCGGTCCGAAAACGACCGAAGTCATCGAATTTCAACAAAAAATCGCAATTTTTAAAGGTAAATTTACCAGAATTGCTCACAAATCTGCAAATGGCCGACCTGTCAGGGGTTGCGGGCCGGCTTCTCAGAACAGACTAAAAAGACAAACTCCTGCCGGGCCGGGCCGGGCCGACCTGTCGGCAGTGTAGTTCCTGGGGGGAGGCCCCTCGGGTACGTCTGTTCCCCCTCCATGGTACGTCTGCCCCACTGTTCCCCCTCCGGGTACGTCTGCTCGCACAATTTTTGCCTAAAATAGGCAAGTTTAGGCCTAAAATAGGCATTTTTAGGCATAAAATAGGTGATTTTTAGGTCAATGTCGTCAAAAATTGTCTCCCCCAGGTGGGTACGTCTGTTCCCCCTCCGAAAAAGGGGGTTCCGCCTGTTCCCCCTCCGTACCAGGAACTACACTGCCTGTCGGGGGTTGAGGGCTGGGCCGGACCGACCTAACCCGGCACACTTCTGCCTCCGGCACGATTCCCACCTCTGATCTCAATTGATTGCTGAAAAGGCATGGGCCGGGCCGGGCTGAGAAGACCTGCCAGGAGTTGCGGGCCGGGCCGGAATTTTTGCTGACTTCGCTGGGTCGATTTCCGGTCTCTATAACGTGGCATTGCATTGTCAAACAACGGTGATTCTGAAAAAATAAAAAAATTCACTCAGCCTGGTCTCACAAAGCTAAAATGGAACAAAATCCAAATTGACCTAATCGGTCTTAAGGTGACTTAAGTGATCTTAGGACCTAATCGGTCTTAACCTCGGGCGGGGCAGGGCAGGGCCGTGCCGCAATTTTGGGCTTTTGGCTCGGGCCGGGCCGGGCAGGGCGAAAATTCTGAAGTGACTTATTTCACTGAAAAAGAACAAAAACAAAACTGAAAACAAACCAGAGGCCGCAATCAGGCCGGGCCGGGCAGGGCAGGGCCGGGCCGTGATTTTGGGCTTTCTCGGGCCGGGCCGGATATTTGGGGGCTCGGGCCGGCCGGGCCGGCCAAACCCGGCCCGATTGCGACCTCTGAAACAAAAGAAACTTGAGCTTAGGTTTTCATGCTCAGGCTTTGTTCAGGCGTAAGCTTAGGTTTAGGCCATTACTGAATTGAACGAGGTTCAAACTTAACTCGCTGCCGTTTCTGACAGAAAACAAGGCCAGAAAGGAACAGAAAACACGTGGAAAGCAACGCACACGCGCGCGCGCCAACAACAGCCAATCAGCAGCCAGCTCCGCAATGACGTCATGCAGCCAATCAGAATTCAGAACTGCTAATACGCCAAATCGCCGATTTCTCGCGACAGAAGTGATGTTTCAAAAACTCATACACTTATACGTCATCTCCAGGACCAGGCGAGTTCATCGATATGTAACTTGGCCGACTTCATTCAGTTTCCTAGGAGGAGATAGCAATGGCCACTTTTTTGGGAACGCGGACATCACGATTTCTCGGGTGTCTGGAAAACCACTTTCTACAGCACCGATCGGGCTGATTTTTTCAGCGTTTTGTGTCGGCTGGTATACGACATTATCGCAATAATAAAATTAGCCAAAGCCCAACACACGCGCTCACGCCAGCACCCCCAATTATAACACTACAGGTATAGCAAAATTTCCGATAATCTGACCTGCTGATGTTTCATTCTGCGTTGCGAATTTTTTTTCCCCACACAAACACTATTGAATACGTAAGCTATCTTGTGAATATGTCGCCCATAAGCTAATGCCAGGATGTCTTCTTTGTTTTGCTGTTGCCTAATTCCGGTGCTATACTGACGTATAGACCCTGATTACAACAAGCACATACGCGTCTGATGTTCACTCGTTACTGACTCGGCCCCCTCACAAATCCGCAGTCACAGAGTGGCTGAGGAAAAATTCGACCCATAACCACTGAGCTGCATCCAAGCCTTCATAAATAACATGCGTTTTTTCTCCAGATCCGAACATTAACCAGCGCTTTATTTTATCGTTATAAAGCGCATATAATCAATATAACAATGGTTTGGGTGGCGTACCAACGCTATGAAACATCAGCTGCCCTGCCCAACGGTTCCACAACGCAACGGTACGGCGCACCGATCAGTGAACGCAGTGCCTATCACATATCGGGTGGGTCGTATGGACAGATCAATGGAGGTAAACACGGTACAGTAATGTGGAAAAATAACATTTTTGCATGGGAACACGATCATGGGGTTTAGTTTCGAAAAAATCTTGTTTGAATTTTCACTCTTTCAGCAATTCTGTTCGTAATGCTCTGCTTCCTGCTGGTGCTCATCGTGTTTCTTCTCAGCGTCGCTGTCGCAGGTTAGTTATTTTTTAGAACTCGAATTTAATTTCTGATTTATCGATTAGAACGACGTGTAGCAATCAGGTGATCGGATAGTAAACTGTCTTATTTTTGCGAGACACGTTTCAAATTCAGGATGTTTCATGGCTCAGTACATATACGAAATGTAAATTGGCCCGATCGATTACCAAGTTAACTAGTGGCACTTAAATTGATTCGCTACATGCTGTTTCAAACAAAACGTTCGATTTTTAAAAAATATATGCAGCATGTGGCCGATGTATACGACAACACGAATACGAGTCAATAGTGACCACCACCACAACTACCGTAACCTCTGGTCAACATCTGCCACCCGTGCGAGTGATTACTTCGTCAAGAAATAACGCTGATACACAGGTTCGACTTGAGAGTTGCAGCGATACTGTGCACACGCCAGAGTTGCCTGTACCAACTTTTTCCTTCCTTCACAGGTTGTGATAGCACCGTGCAGTCCCACAGGCAGTGTGGAGACCACCTTCTCAACATTGTCCCTCAATGACGGTATAGCCAGCAATCAAAGCAGCACCAAACTCGCCAAATTGCCCACCACACACAGGTCCGGCGGATATTGGAAACAGCAGTAGACTTGAAGAAAAATATGTTGTGAAAATGTTGGCTGTGCTATACTCTTGTCATGTGTTTCGTTTTTGTAACTGAACGTTATTGTTCTTTTTGTCTATTCTTCCACGTTTGGGGTCCCGGCACCCGATTGTTGGCTCCCTCTTGATCAAACCCCAATTGCCGGGCCCCCAATGGCGAAGAGTTTTTTTGGCAATTAGTTTGATGTACATATATGCACAATACAATTATATAACTGTGGTTATGGTTTTATAGCTTTCGGGAAAAATGTATAAAGTTTAAAAAAACATTGCATTGCAAGTCATCACAATCTGTTATCACCAGTGAGTGGCTTGTTTCGGCTTCTTTTCACAAAATGCATGGGCAAAGTGCCAGAGCTACATACTGTACATACCTTGCCCTCTTTGCACAGAGACACACAGAGCTACAGTATGTATCGCATATCATAGCGGAGCCCTGGTACCACCAAAATGGTGTCTTTGTCCACTTTTTTCGAGCTGCCACATAACACTATCAGACAGTCTGACCAAACAGAGCAAAACGCCCTGGTAACAAGTATCAACTGCACTACACGTCACGGTGAACTGAGGGAAACAAAGAGCCCAAAAGGCTGGGCTGCGCTGGCTGCAACATAAAGATGAGTAAGCCCTGCAGCCCTGGTATATGCACATGATATGCCTACATGTGTGCTAGTGCTGTAGCTGGCGATTTCAAACAAAAATGTACATATAAATACATAATGGTGTATAGTCCATCCTTCTGCTCATGACACTTCTTGTTCAGCTGAAAAGCTTGACAGGATCCAGTGCTGTTCTGGTTCCGGTTGGCCTACGAAAAAGAAATGAAAACGAAATCGGTTTTCATTTAATTTTTGTGCGCCGTTTTCTCTGACAATGACTTGCGGAGGAAGCGTTTTTCACAACGGAACCTGAACCTCCTAAACGACAGTGCCATGAGTTGATGGATGGACTATACACACATAATGCACATACCCTTGTGATGATACATGCTTACACTCAACCGCATGCGCCCGGACTATTTACTTTTTGAACTCAATCCTAACCGCTAATATTTGTCACTCACTAGCGCCCACAACAACGTCAGGTGTGCGCATGTACAAGTAAAAAGCGGACGGGATGTGACTCAATCGCTAAATCGGGTATAATGCGCCCTCTTGATAACGATACTTATTATATTCTCATGTACATTACATAATACATTTCTTACTTGTATCGGGTTTATTTTGTAAAAACTACATCACGAAATCCGTTCCCACGCAACATTCTGCCGAAATGTAAACATCGAGCGGCCTTCGCTGGAGATGACAGTCATCTGATCAAATTTTCGTCGTTCACAACTTTTGATCGATATTCGAAACATTCACGTCAAGCTTTCGAGAATATGCTTCCAAACGAACTGATTCTTGGTGTAACATTGGCGATTGGATTTGCCTTTGCTGACAAACGAGTGGGCTTTGTGAATCAGGCAATTGAAACCGAACAGGTCCAATGCACCGCTAGCGGCGTTCCCACTTGGATTAATGGTCGGTGATGTTTCAAGAACTTTTTTTAGCTTTCAAAATATTGAGTTTTGCTTTAATTTTAGTTCAATTCTTTTTTGATGACAGTCATGATCCAATAGAATACGCCATTTCGGTCACTCTTCGAAGAACATTCATGCAGTTTGATTTTGATATACTGTACAGCACATATACCGTACGCCCTCTTTATATAGTGACTTTCCATACAGTGAAACAGCCCTCTTTAGTGACCAACAGTTTGGCCCTTTTTCACCCGTAAATGTCCCACACAAATAATCGTTCTATGTTTGAAGAAAATATAGCGGTACCCGAAGCGTATATAGAAAGAGGGTATAAGTTCAGTTCAATTTCATCGTTATTTGTACTGACACAAGTAAACTGAACATAATGACTGTTACGACACCAATTATCCAAGCACCAGTTTGGTTTACAAGAAAAAAAATGAATTTTATAGCGCATTGTCATTCAGGCTATTTTCTACGCCAATTGTGCGGCGGTGTTGGACCGCAAACGGCCGTGAAGGGCAAAAAGATCGAGCACTTCTTCGACTGCATGGGCATGGTCGGAAGCTACAAGTTCCAAAGCGGAAACGTGTTCTACACCAGCAAGTAAGCAGCACACGGCTTTGATTATCCCGCCCTCCGCGTGGCTTTGTGTGACACGCAATATTTGTTTGATAAAGCTGGAGTTATACTTGTCCATTTTGGGCTTGTAGACAATGAGGACAAATGTTTGTTTGAATCATATTTTGTGATAGCGTTGGAGCACTAATTTCGACCAGCGTGAAAGTGGTTCATTTGGTGCAGGGAAACAACTTTTACGGTGGTCGAAACTAGTGATCCGACGCTATCACAAAATATAATTCAAACAAAAATTTTTCTTCATTGTCTACAAGCCCAAAATGGATAAGTCTAACTCCACCTTTACGTGGTGATGGGGTCGCATCTGGATCCTGTCTGCTCCTGTCTTAGTCACGTGACTTTTCCGACATAAAAATTATATCAAGAAATTATTTAATGATTTCACGAATTTAGACCAGTGTAGGGCTCGCGCGGGAAATTTTTTTGAAGGACGGGAAAAGTTGGGGAAATTTCCCGTTTTCCCCAAGGGTTCGGGAATTCTTGCGGGAAATGGAAGTTTGGAATTTTGAAAGACGGGAAATGTCGCGGGAAATGGTTTTCAGAATTTTGAAGGACGGGAAACTGCGGGAAAAGGCCTATTTCCCGCAGGAAATTTTCCGCGGGAAATGCGGGAAAACGGGAAATTTCCCGCGGGAAATGGCGCTATTTCCCGCAGATTTCCCGCGCAAAACATGATTTCCCTTGAATTTCCCCTCTGAAAATAGGAATTTCCCGTAAATTTCCCGCCGAAAACAGATATTTCCCGTAAATTTCCCGCTCTAGATTTTGGTTTGAGAAGTTACTAAAGGTGCGCGTATACTCATTCCGCGGAACAGAAAGAACAGTGAAGGAACGATTATTTCCGGTGACCCGCGTATACTTCACCCGAGGAACAGTGGAAACGAGTATACGCACGTCACACGGAACGATCTGACGCAATCGAGAAGGAACAAAAAAACGTTCCGCGGAATAGAAAGAACGAAGTCAAAACATTTTGACTTTTTGTGCTGTTCCTCGAGATTGTTCAATTGAAATGAGCATTACTGGAGCTTGGAGAGGCCAAAACTTTTATTTTTTTGACACCGCGATGCGAAATAAGCGTGGTTTTCGTCGAGAAACAACAAAAAGCATCCCAGATCTTTCTCAGGACGACTAACTTGGCGATCTTCCATGTCCGTGGTAAATGAAACAGTTGTGGGCAAACCTTTGTCGTTCAAATAACCTAATTTTGACTTCAAAAAGTGCCCCTGACATTTCTGACTTACTTACAATTTGCGTTATTTACACAGATTACATAACGAAGCCGTGAACTGGCTGCATTGTGGTGCGATCACATCAAAGCGTTTTGAATGCGTGAATTCAAATAGTTCTGTTCTTTCAGTGACATTCTATTCACCGTTTTTGAAATCACGGTGTCAGTTTACATAGAAAAAACAAGGAAAACCAGCGAAAAGTACTCATCATGTGACCAGTCGAGATTTGAACCTCTGCGTGTGCAACGCGTGCGGCCACTGGACCACGTCTTAGACCATAAGCCCATCCAGTCGGCTGCGGCCGGCTGCTTATTGCTTTACATAAACACAAGCAGTCTGAGTGAGTGTTGGTTGTTTGTTGCTGTGCTGTGTTGTTGTGTGCTTGTGTGTGTGCTGCATTGACGTCATAACGTGTGTGTGATGCCTGATTCAGCAAGGCGACAGCCGATTATCAGCTTCAATTCGATTGGTAAACATAAAAATTTTTACTCGATTATCTTGTTCAAATCTGGCTGGAAATTTGTCGGGAAAACAAGGGAATTTTACGCAGAGCAGCTCCCCAACCATTGTCGACGCATTCTGATGCTATTTTCTGCTTTATTCTGCGCTGTCAAATGCCGGCCCCCTAAATCCCTAAATGTGTGCTGCCGTCGCACAAAAGAAGATCTTGAACAGTGTCAATGTTTGTCATGTTGAGCACAATTTTTTTTATTTTTTTTGGTTGATATTGCGACACAGAAAATGCTCAGTAAAACACATATCACCAAGCCTAAAAAATCCGGGGCGGGGATGCCCTTCTATTTATTTTCTCTGACATTGATTTCTCGAGGAACAGGCAAGGAACAGCGGAAATGCTGAAGGAACGAAAGAACAGAAGGAATAGCGAGAATGCGTTTCCGCTGTTCTTTTGTTCCGTCACGGAACTGCATTGCGCAGAACGTTTTGCGTTCCTCGGAACGAGTATACGCGCACCTTAATGCAACAGTTGACCGCTATAAACGTTCCTTTAGATGTTTTAAAAAGTGGACGACACTTCCTGTTGTTTGTTGATGTAAACTGGCAATGTAAAAGTAAAGGTGAAGTTGCCCTTTGGAGGATGAACAACAACTGTAACAGTATTTACCAAGAATTCAGGCCTGTTCATGCTGAGACACGTTCAAGAGAGCGTTCTGGTTATACACACGTGCCATTAAATCCGTGAATTTCTGATTGATCGGTTCAGTGCGTGAGCCGCTAATTGTAAGTTGAAAAATGCAGCCCAGGTCAGTTGCTCAGAGTCGTGATCATCATGAACAGGTCTGAAAAAGACAAAGATCTATTTCCAACCCATACTAAAGAAGAAAAGACAACAAAAGATGATCTGATCGTTTCGATTTCCCGTTTCCCGCGGAAAATTTCACGGGGATTACTGACGGGAATTCCCGCGCGGGAAATGGTCGAAGGACGGGAAAAAGCGGGAAATGGCCGATTTCCCGCGGGAATTTCCAGGCACTATTTCCCGCGGGAAATGGCACTATCGAAAATATTTCCCGGGAAACGGGGACGGGAAATTTCCCGCAAATTTCCCTCCCTCCCGCGAAATTCCGCGGGAAAAAAATTTCCCGCGCGAGCCCTAGACCAGTGTATATCCCAAATGCAATAACCACACGTGGCCAAGGCAAGTCGAAACCCGATTCGATTACCAAGTTTCGTGTGCATCATCCATCCGCAGTAAGACAGGTGCACTCCGATTAGATCTTCCAACCTGACAAATGGCACTAAATGCTGTATCGTAAAGCTATAAATTTGAATTACGATATCAACATTTTTGAAATCAGCCGATTTTGATGTCAGATTATACGACACGCGACCGAATGCAATTTGGACGGAGAAGAATCGCAACATGGAAGAATCGAGCGTGGCGTGGGACACGAGCTACACTGATATTGTCAGTTGGTTTAGCTTAGGGAAATTTGGGTGACCTCGACTGAATTTTATGCTTTATACTGTCCTTCCTCTTTGGTCACCCTCGACTTTAGGTATGTAATGACCGACAGTCAGTTCCTGATGTCACCAGATAGCGACAGCAATAATGTTCTACTCTCAGGGTGGTATTTTCGAAACACTGTAACGCTCGGTTGGGTGTAAAGGTCGGTGTAACCTCGGTCGAAAGCTGAGTCGATGTAAGTTCAGTGTAAACATGAAACTATCCACGCTAACAGCAGGCAATGTTTCATGTTCGCACCGAGCCGTCGATTGAGCTCACAACGACCTTTATACCCAACTTACATACCTTTAGACCGTCTCGAAAATGTAACCACTACAAGGTAATGCTTTGCGCAGCGCGTAAAATAACGTTCCTCGTTCGCAAACAACATGTCGCTTAAACCAGATACGCAGCCTGGGCCCAAATTTAGGCCGAAAGAACTGGGCGCGAGCTTTGGTCGCACCGCGGCCTGCACCATTTAGGACTGTTGTCATGCTGGTGTTATGAACCCATCTATACTACTAAAACAGGAAGGCGTATGTATGTATGTATGTCTGTCTGTCTGTCTGTCTGTGGCCCCCTCCCTCTCTTTTCACTCTCCTCTCTTTCCCTTCCCTCCCTCCTTTTTTCTTTCCTTTCCCCTTCCTTCCCTTTTCTCTTCTCTTTCCTTCTTTTTCCAATGTTCACTCTCCTCTCTTTCCCTTCCTTCCCTCCTTTTTTCTTTCCTTTCCCCTTCCTTCCCTTTTCTCTTCTCTTTCTTTCTTTTTTCCAATTCCCCTTTTCCCCCTTCTTGACCTCCCCTCCTCTTTTTTCTTC
>JASAMV010004735.1:0-33142 GCA_030248065.1 Rhynchonema sp. JSB1_4
AATTTATTAGTGGCTAGCACACCACAGACATGTTCAGACAACCTCAATTTATACTCCATTTTGTCAGTATACTGTATTACCCAGAGTTCATAAAGGTACATGTGAACCCCATACTTTCTTGAAATTTATTTGGTCCCTGCTCTCAAGTCAGTTATTGTTTTCCGTAGTATATGTAAACAGCGTGCTATGTCATCAAAATGTGCGTTATTGTTCCGTTATCGTGGTTGTGTGTGAGACATCGCGTGCCACGCTAATAAACTAACTTTGTAAAATTTGTTATGAGAACTTTCTGATGTTGTTGTCTGTTTCATGCCAAGTTGAGAAATAGTTACCCGGAGGCCATAATAACAATAACGCACATTTAGATCGAAAACATTATCATATTTGAACAAAGTCTTTTGGTATATTCTTAGACAGCGCCAAAATGTGCCAACAACCATAGCTCCTATACTTTGTTAACGCCACATTTTGTCTGATGCACAAGCACACTGTGCGGTCACTCTATAGCTCTTCAGAGAGCATTAGGCCCTGCAATATGGAATGAATTACTTTTATTGCTTTTTGCTTTTCAGCGTGCTCTCACATTCACATTAACCAAACGAATGTTTTGGTATTCCCTTCTGTGTGGCGGCAGAAAATCTTCTTTACAATATAGAGGACCCTACGTTGTCTGTCTTTTAAGTTGGTCACTTGCTTCAAGAAAAGCTTCATCTCAAGCAAGTGAGCTTTGGTCTTCATCATAAGCCAATATCCCAAGAGCCAGTGGAGTTAGATTAGTTTGTTTAGAACACCGACCATTATTTGGAACCCAAAACCACACCTAAGCGCAACAACCACTACAAACAGGCGCCTTGTTACTCGATTGGGATTGGTGCAGTACAGTAGACGCCCTCATCTGCTGGCGCAGTGTAAATGTGTTAGGTATGTACTTGCTGGTTGAGCACCGCTAGCGTGTTGAAACATTGGGCACAAAGGCAGGATTATGGTACCCAAGATATGAACTGATGGTATCACATTAGTTATGGTGCTCAATCAGTCACAAGAAAACGAGAAACAAAGACGTCGTTAACCGCTGTTCGCTAGGTATATTTTCTTGAAAGTTCTCTGGTACCATTGGTGTAATTTAATCAACTTTTTATTGGATTCTGCTGGAAAGACCTTATTCGCGCGCCCAACTAATCTAATTCGATTTGGGTGGGTTTGGGTTGGTTTTTGTACCGTCTAGTTTCTTCGGATCCGTAATTTTTGTCCACTCAATCGTGTGTCTCAAACAAAACCACTATTTGGCTCCCGATTTCACAATATGCGGCAAACTACCAGGTTCCTTTTCTGGTCACAACTGTGCGCGAGTAAAACAAACACGCTCGATTCAGGAAGAAGGACACATGAAAATTGAAAGCAGCATATTTGGTCCGTCCACCTCCCTATTCCTTTATTTGCGCATGGCGTAAAGTACCGGTAGAGTGGCTACAAATCGCGCTATTATTCTGGCGCATGCCTCATTTCCCATTGATGGCTCACACTTTGATGCTCAACGTAGACCGAACTTGGGGCCTGCAACTTGACTGTTCCTGTTTTCTTGTTATAGACCACCATGGCGTACCCTCAAAGATGGAGCAGATGAAATTATCGCAAAACCGATACGATACGGTTCAGGTGATAAAAATTTTCGTGCCGAGCTGGCTTCACGCTTATATGGTGTCAATTATGGCAAGTTCGAGCTCATTTGTTACTGTATTACACCGACGATGTATACATGTTTTGCACACGAGCCACACCGGGGTACTTGGTCATATTTTCTGGATCAGATAACGGCCGATTCGTGCCGTTTTTTGCTTGAGATTTCGTGTTCAAAAATATTACCAGACACTTTCTTTATCCGGGCAATGCAAGCTTCGCGCAAAAGTTGCTCCTTTTTTGCATGGTCATCGATCGCTTGGTCACCACATTGAAGTTAAACATTGGTCTTCGTGTGCTCTTTTGAGGCCAGTTATTAGGCTAGTGTTCACACCCTGGTTCACATACCGATGATGCCTGGCAATAAACTATAGTCACTGAAACTGCGCATTTTGAAATTTGTCTCCAGCTTCAATAACAGTTCCAAAGTTTCCTCATGATTTCTTGGTTTTCGAGGTTCCATAAACAAGAGCTTGGCCTGGAGCCAGCCTACCAAATGTACGTACAAGCAGTTCATACTCAGCGCATAATCACAACCCAAAACAAATGAATGGTTTCCACGAGCTGACGGGGCGGCACATTGGCCCAGTTCAAAACAAATTGTTTCCGCTTCTCTGTGCAACTTTGTGGGAACGGAAAGGGAGCAAAACATTGAAATCAATCCATCTCAATTCTGAACTTTGACTGTGCCAGACTGAGATATGAATTTCGCGCCTTCATTTCTCTTCCGCCCTTCATTCTTTCTGGAGCGGTACAGTTTGTGCTCTTTATAGTGATCCTCCATCTCGTGACCTTAGTGACAGGCAGTTTAGTACCCACCTTATTCTATTTTTCCGGCCCCGGGTGGGAGGGGGCCTCCCCCCGAAACGGGGGGGGGGCTTCTTTACACCACGAATATTTCACCAGTAATATCTACATATTATTTTCGCGCTCATTTGGGGCTTGCTTGTTCGACGACTTTATTTGACGATAAAGCTACCTGTTAGCCGACTATTCTTCGTCAAAAGCACATTCAGTCCGAATAAAGTCCCAAGAGGCAGCGGACACCTCAGCGGAACACCCAAGGAAAAGCAGCCGAGCTCAGAGTCGTTTGCATAATAAGAAAATGCATATTATAACGCGCTTCGGAACTGGCAAGAAATGCGGCAAAAGGAGAAACTGGAGGGAAAGTGAAAATGAGAAGCAGTGCACAGTGCTCTTTGTAGACTTTATTCGACTGAATGTGCTTTTGACGAAGAATAGTGCTAACGTATACTTTATCGTCAAATAAAGTGTGAACAAGCAAGCCCCAAATGAGCGCGAAAATAATGTAGATATTTTTCTTGGAAATATTCGGTGTAAAGAAGCCCCCGTTCGGAAGCCCCCTCCCTCCCTGCAGAAAAATCAAATAAGGTACTAAACTGCTGTATTAAGAGCAAATGAGATACTATAAAAAGCACAAACTGACCGCTCCAGAAAGAATGAAGGGCGAAGAGAAATGAAGCGCGAAATTCATATCTCAGTGCACAGTCAAAGACGATTGAGATGATATTTCAGTTTTCTCCCTTTCCGTCCCACAAAGTGCACAGAGAAGCGAAACAATTTGTTTTAACTGCAATTCGCCCGTAGCTCGTAAACATTCATTTGTTTTGTTATTATGCCTCCATATTGAACTCTGTACGTACATTGAGCTGCTCCAGCAAGCTCTTGTTTGTGAACCTAGAAACCAAAATATGAGAAACTTGAACTGTATTGAAGCTGAGACAAATTTCAAAATGCGCAGTTTCAGTGACTATAGTTTATTGCCAGCATCATCGTATTAACGGTTAACTAGCTAATAACTCTCAAAAGAGCACACGAAGACAATGTTAACTTCAATGTACAAGCGATGATACATGCAAAAAAGAGCAACTTTTGCGCGAAGCTTGCTCCGATAAAGAAAGTTTTAATATTGTTTAACACGAAATCTCAAGCAAAAAACGCACGAAACTTTCCGTTATCTGATGCAGAAAATATACAAGTACCCGTCTCGTTCAAAACATGTATACATGTGTTAATTCATAACAAATAGCTCGAACTTGCATAATTACACCATATAAGCTAAGCAGCTCGCACGAAAATTTTTATCACTAACGATGTATGTTTTGCGATAATTTCATCTGCTCCATCTGAGGTACGCATGTTCTATAACAAGAAAACAGAACAGTAAGTTGCAGCCCCAAGTTCGTCTCCGTGAGCATCAAAGTAAGCATCAATGAAATGAGCATGCGCCAGAATAATAGCGCGATTTTAGCCACTCTACGTACTTTACGCATGCGCAAATAAAGGAATAGGGAGTACGACAGATATTCTTTCAATTTTCATTTCCTTCTTCCTGAATCGAGCGTGTTTGTTTTACTCGCGCACAGTTGTACCAGAAAAGAACTGTAGTTTCGCATATTGTGAAATCGAGCCAAATAGTTTTTTAGACACACGATTGATACAAAAATTACGATACGAAAGAACTAGACGTACAAAAACCAACCCAAACCCACCCGAATCAATAGATTAGTTGCGCGCGAATAAGTCTTTCCAGCAGAATCAATAAAAAGTGATTAATTACACCGATGTACAGAACTTTTCGAGAATATACCTAGCGAACAGCGTTAACGACATCTTGTTTCTTTGTTTCTTATGACTGATTAGCACCATAACTAATTATACCATCAGTTCATATCTTGTACCATAATCCTGCCTTTTCCCAATGTTTCAACACGCTAGCGTCTCAACCAGCAATACATACCTAACACATTTACACTCGCAGCAAATAAGCATCTCTGTCACCAATCCCAATCGATAACAAGCGCTGTTTGTATTGTTGCGCTTAGTTGTTTTGTTCCAAATAATGTCGTTTCTAAACAAACTAATCTAACTCCACTGCTCTTGATATGCTTATGATGAAGACCAAAGCTCACTTGCTTGAGATGAAGCTTTTACTTGAAGCAATACCAACTTAAAAGACAGACAACGTAGACGTCTATCTAAAGAAGATTTTCTGCCGCCACACCAAAGGAATACCAAAACATTCTTTGTTAATGTGAATTAGAGCACGCTGAAAAGCAAAAAGCAATAAAAGTAATTCATTCCATATTGCAGCCTAATGCTCTCTGAGAGCTATAACCGCACAGTTCTTGTGCATCAGACAAAATTCGTTAACAAGTATAGAGCTATGTTGTGCACATTTTGCGCTTCTAAGAATACCAAAAGACTTTGTTCAAATATGATAATGTTTTCATCTAAATTGCGTTATTGTTATTATGCCTCCGTAACTATTTCTCAACTCACGGAAACAGACAACAACATCAGAAAGTTCTCATAACAAATTTTACAAAGTCATTTTTATTGCATCACACCATAGCACACAACCGCCGATAACGAACAATAACGCACATTTTGATGACATAGCACGCTGTTTACATGCTGCTCAAAACAATAACTGACTTAGTACGAATAAATTAAGAAAGCATGTTCACATATTATGAACTCTGTAATACAGTATACTGACGAAATGAGTATAAATTGAGTTGTCTGAACATGTCTGAGTATCTACACCACTAATAAATTACAAGCAGACATTGTAGTTTACCGACGACTTTTGAGCTTCACAAAGCACTATCTATTTTGAACATTAATTCTTGAGTATACATTTGCGAATAATGTGCGTAGAAGAATCATTATTGCACTTTTCAGTCTACCTATTCTGACAATTCGCAATATTGAAAGCAAGATCCTTGTTGTGTACATGTTTATAATTTTTTGCCAAAAATTTAGATGAGCCTTGACCTGCGCGATATTTTCTATGAAACCAAGCTTTCTAAAAAGTACAATACTTGAGTATCTGAGAAAAATTAGAACAAGAGACCAACCAGAGTACCCAAGAACATCTTTTCCCATCTTACACCTCAGCGAACACCCAGGAAAAGCAGCCCAGTCTCTCGTTCGTTTGCATAATAGATGCATATTATAACGCGCTTCGAACGCAAGAAATTTGCAGAATAGATTAATTACTAGTTTGAGTTGAAAGTTGAAATATGAGATAACATGAGTTACAGTCTGCCTCTTTGTAGACTTTATTCGACTGAATTGCTTTTGACGAAGAATAGTCGCTAACAGTAGCTTTATCGTAGATGAGATGAGTTGAGACAGCGCAAATCACCCAAAAATAATATTAGATATTACTCGTGAAAATTGATTAGCCCCCCCGTTTCGTAGCCCCCTCCCTCCCTGGCAGGAAAAATAGAATAAGTTATTAAACTGCTTCACTAAGTCACGAGATGAGGATCACTATAAAGAGCACAAACTTACCGCTCCAGAAAGAATGAAGGGCGGAAGAGAAATGAAAAGTTCGCCCGAAATTCATATCTCATCTGCACAGTCAAAGTTCAGAATTAGATGATTATTTCAATGTTTTGCTCCCTCTCCGTTCCCACAAAGTTGCACAGAGAAGCGAAACAATTTGTTTTAACTCCAATTCCGCCCCGTCAGCTCGTAAACCATTCATTTGTTTTGTTGTGATTATGCGCTGAGTATGAACTGCTTATACGTACATTTGTAGCTGCTCCAGCCAAGCTCTTGTATGAACCTCGAAAACCAAGAATCATCGAGAAACTTTGAACTGTTATTGAAGCTGAGACAAATTTCAAAATGCGCAGTTTCAGTGACTATAGTTTATTGCCAGCATCATCGTATTAACCAGTTAACACTAGCCTAATAACTGCCTCAAAGAGCACACGAAGACCAATTTTAACTTCAATGTGTACCAAGCGATCATGACCATGCAAAAAAGAGCAACTTTTGCGCGAAGCTTGCATTGCCCGATAAAGAAAGTTCTGTAATATTGTTGAACCGAAATCTCAAGCAAAAAACGCACGAAACTTTCCCGTTATCTGATCCAGGAAAAAATAACCATACCCCGTTCTCGTTGCAAAACATGTATACATCTCGTTAATACGTAACAAATGAGCTCGAACTTGCCATAATTACACCATATAAGCTGAAGCAGCTCGCGCGAAAATTTTTATCACCTGAACCGTATCGTATCGTTTTGCAATAATTCATCTGCTCCATCTTTGAGTACGCCATCATCAACTAACAAGAAAACAGAACAGTCAAGTTGCAGCCCAAGTTCGTCTACGTTGAGCATCAAAGTTGAGCCATCAATGAAATGAGCATGCGCCAGAATAATAGCGCGATTTTAGCCACTCTACCGTACTTTACGCCATGCGCAAATAAAGAATCGAGTACGACCAAAAATCTGCTTTCAATTTTCATGTTCCTTCTTCTTGAATCAGCGTGTTTGTTTTACTCGCGCACAGTTTGACCAGAAAAGAACCTGTAGTTTGCCGCATATTGTGAAATCGGAGCCAAATAGTGTTTTGTTTGAGACACACGATTGAGTACAAAAATTACGATCCGAAGAAACTCAACGTACAGAAACCAACCCAAAGACCCACCAAATCGAATTAGATTAGTTGCGCGCAATAAGTCTTTCCAAGCAGAATCGAATAAAACTGATAAAATTCCACCAATGTACCAGAGAACTTTAAGAAAATATACCTAGCGAACAGCGTTAACGACGTCTTTGTTTCTCTTTTCTTGTGACTGATAAAGCCCCATTAACTAATGTGATACCATCAGTTCATATCTTGTACAATAATCCTGCCTTTTGCCCAATGTTTCAACACGCTAGCGTGCTCAACCAGCAAGTACATACCTAACACATTTACACTGCGCCAGCAGATGAGCGTCTACTGTACTGCACCAATCCCAATCGAGTAACAAGCGCCTGTTTGTAGTGTTGTTGCGCTTTTAGTGTGTTTCGTTCCAAATAATGTCAAGTCTTCTAAACAAACTAATCTAACTCCACTGCTCTTGATATTGCTTATGATGAAGACCAAAGCTCACTTGCTTGAGATGAAGCTTTTCTTGAAGCAAGTGACCAACTTAAAAGACAGACAACGTAGTCCTCTATATTGTAAAGAAGATTTCTGCCGCCACACAGAAGGGAATACCAAAACATTCTTTGTTAATGTGAATGTGAGCACTGAAAGCAAAAAGCGAATAAAAGTAATTCATTCCATACTTGCAGCCTGATGCTCTCTGAGAGCTATAGTGACCGCACAGTGTGCTTGTGCATCAGACAAAATGTGCGTTAACAAAGTATAGAGCTATGTTGTTGCACATTTTCCTCTAAGAATATACCAAAAGACTTTGTTCAAATATGATAATGTTTTCATCTAAATGTGCGTTATTGTTATTATGCCTCCGTAACTATTTCAACTTGCATGAAACAGACAACAACATCAGAAAGTTCTCATAACAAATTTTACAAAGTTAGTTTATTAGCGTGCACGCGATGTCACACACAACCACGATAACGAACAATAACGCACATTTTGATGACATAGCACGCTGTTTACATATACTACGAAACCAATAACTGACTTTAGTGACCAAATAAATTTCGCAGAGAAAAGTATCGTTCACATGTACCTTTATGAACTCTGTAATACAGTATACTGACAAAATGAGTATAAATTGAGTTGTTATGAAACATATTCTGTGTGTGCTAGCCACTAATAAATTACAAGCAGACATTGTAGTTTACCGACGACTTTTGAGCTTCACAAAAAACACTATGCTATTTTGAACATTAATTCTTGAGTATACATTTGCGAATAATGTGCGTAGAAGATAGCATTATGCAAGTTCGAGCTCATTTGTTACTGTTTGTTACGCCGACGATGTATACATGTTTTGCACACGAGCCACACCGGTACTTGTCATATTTTACTATCAGATAACGCCGAAAGTTTCTGCCGTTTTTTGCTTGAGATTTCAGTGTTCAAAAATATTACCAGACACTTTACTTATCCGCAATGCAAGCTTCGCGCAAAAGTTGCTCCTTTTTGCATGTAGTCATCCTTGTCACCACATTGAAGTTAAACATTGTCTTCTGTCTCTTTGCCAGTTATTAGCTAGTGTTCACACCCTGTTCACATACCGATGATGCTCAATAAACTATAGTCACTAAACTACGCATTTTGAAATTTTCTCCAGCTTCAATAACAGTTCCAAAGTTTCCTCATAGTTTTCTTGTTTTCAGTTCAGTAAACAAGAGCTTGCCTAGCCAGCCTACCAAATGTACGTACAAGCGTCAACCAGCCAACACAACCCAAAACAAAACCACAGCACGGGCCACACCCACAAAACACCCCCAACGAACGAAAGGAGCAAAACAAAACAACCACCAACAACACCCAACAGAACCCCCCCCCGCCCCCAGCGGACAGCCAAGACCCCACAGCCAGACAGCCGCCCCCCCCCCCGGGGAGGGGAGGGGCCCCCCCCCACCCCAAACGGGGGGGGGGGCCCACCACACACCAACCCCCCCCCACACCACAACCCCCCTACCTACAAAGAGGCCAGACTGTACACCATGCTATCTCATATTTCAACTTTCCAACTCAACGAGTAATTCAATCTACTTCTGCCGCAATTTCTTGCCAGTTCCGAAGCGCGTTATAATATGCATTTTCTTATTATGCAAACGAACTCTGAGACTCGGCTGCTTTTCACTTGGGTGTTCCGCTGAGGTGTCACAGACTGGGAAAGATGTTCTTGGGTACTCTGGTTGGTTCTCGTCCAAATTTTCTTTAGACTACTCAAGTATTGTACTTTTTAGAAAGCTTGGTTTCATAGAAAATATCGCGCAGGTCAAGGCTCCATCTAAATTTTTGGCCTCAAAAAATTATAAACATGTACCACAACAAGGATCCTTGCTTTCAATATTGCGCAATTGTCAGAATAGGTAGACTGAAAAGTGCACAATAATGCTATCTTCCTACCGCACCCATTATTCCGCAAATGTATACTCAAGAATTAATGTTCAAAATAGCATAGTGCTTTGTGAAGCTCAAAAGTCGTCGGTAAACTACCAATGTCTGCTTGTAATTTATTAGTGGCTAGCACACCACAGACATGTTCAGACAACCTCAATTTATACTCCATTTTGTCAGTATACTGTATTACCCAGAGTTCATAAAGGTACATGTGAACCCCATACTTTCTTGAAATTTATTTGGTCCCACCTAAAGTCAGTTATTGTTTTCCGTAGTATATGTAAACAGCGTGCTATGTCATCAAAATGTGCGTTATTGTTCCGTTATCGTGGTTGTGTGTGAGACATCGCGTGCCACGCTAATAAACTAACTTTGTAAAATTTGTTATGAGAACTTTCTGATGTTGTTGTCTGTTTCATGCCAAGTTGAGAAATAGTTACCCGGAGGCCATAATAACAATAACGCACATTTAGATCGAAAACATTATCATATTTGAACAAAGTCTTTTGGTATATTCTTAGACAGCGCCAAAATGTGCCAACAACCATAGCTCCTATACTTTGTTAACGCCACATTTTGTCTGATGCACAAGCACACTGTGCGGTCACTATAGCTCTCAGAGAGCATTAGGCCCTGCAATATGGAATGAATTACTTTTATTGCTTTTTGCTTTTCAGCGTGCTCTCACATTCACATTAACCAAACGAATGTTTTGGTATTCCCTTCTGTGTGGCGGCAGAAAATCTTCTTTACAATATAGAGGACCCTACGTTGTCTGTCTTTTAAGTTGGTCACTTGCTTCAAGAAAAGCTTCATCTCAAGCAAGTGAGCTTTGGTCTTCATCATAAGCCAATATCCCAAGAGCCAGTGGAGTTAGATTAGTTTGTTTAGAACACCGACCATTATTTGGAACCCAAAACCACACCTAAGCGCAACAACCACTACAAACAGGCGCCTTGTTACTCGATTGGGATTGGTGCAGTACAGTAGACGCCCTCATCTGCTGGCGCAGTGTAAATGTGTTAGGTGTACTTGCTAGTTGGAGCACCGCTAGCGTGTTGAAACATTGGGCACAAAGGCAGGATTATGGTACCCAAGATATGAACTGATGGTATCACATTAGTTATGGTGCTCAATCAGTCACAAGAAAATGAGAAACAAAGACGTCGTTAACCGCTGTTCGCTAGGTATATTTTCTTGAAAGTTCTCTGGTACCATTGGTGTAATTTAATCAACTTTTTATTCGATTCTGCTGGAAAGACCTTATTCGCGCGCCCAACTAATCTAATTCGATTTGGGTGGGTTTGGGCTCGTTTTTGTACCGTCTAGTTTCTTCGGATCCGTAATTTTTGTCCACTCAATCGTGTGTCTCAAACAAAACCACTATTTGGCTCCCGATTTCACAATATGCGGCAAACTACCAGGTTCCTTTTCTGGTCACAACTGTGCGCGAGTAAAACAAACACGCTCGATTCAGGAAGAAGGACACATGAAAATTGAAAGCAGCATATTTGGTCCGTCCACCTCCCTATTCCTTTATTTGCGCATGGCGTAAAGTACCGGTAGAGTGGCTACAAATCGCGCTATTATTCTGGCGCATGCCTCATTTCCCATTGATGGCTCACACTTTGATGCTCAACGTAGACCGAACTTGGGGCCTGCAACTTGACTGTTCCTGTTTTCTTGTTATAGACCACCATGGCGTACCCTCAAAGATGGAGCAGATGAAATTATCGCAAAACCGATACGATACGGTTCAGGTGATAAAAATTTTCGTGCCGAGCTGGCTTCACGCTTATATGGTGTCAATTATGGCAAGTTCGAGCTCATTTGTTACTGTATTACACCGACGATGTATACATGTTTTGCACACGAGCCACACCGGGGTACTTGGTCATATTTTCTGGATCAGATAACGGCCGAAAGTTTCGTGCCGTTTTTTGCTTGAGATTTCGTGTTCAAAAATATTACCAGACACTTTCTTTATCCGGGCAATGCAAGCTTCGCGCAAAAGTTGCTCCTTTTTTGCATGGTCATCGATCGCTTGGTCACCACATTGAAGTTAAACATTGGTCTTCGTGTGCTCTTTTGAGGCCAGTTATTAGGCTAGTGTTCACACCCTGGTTCACATACCGATGATGCCTGGCAATAAACTATAGTCACTGAAACTGCGCATTTTGAAATTTGTCTCCAGCTTCAATAACAGTTCCAAAGTTTCCTCATGATTTCTTGGTTTTCGAGGTTCCATAAACAAGAGCTTGGCCTGGAGCCAGCCTACCAAATGTACGTACAAGCAGTTCATACTCAGCGCATAATCACAACCCAAAACAAATGAATGGTTTCCACGAGCTGACGGGGCGGCACATTGGCCCAGTTCAAAACAAATTGTTTCCGCTTCTCTGTGCAACTTTGTGGGAACGGAAAGGGAGCAAAACATTGAAATCAATCCATCTCAATTCTGAACTTTGACTGTGCCAGACTGAGATATGAATTTCGCGCCTTCATTTCTCTTCCGCCCTTCATTCTTTCTGGAGCGGTACAGTTTGTGCTCTTTATAGTGATCCTCCATCTCGTGACCTTAGTGACAGGCAGTTTAGTACCCACCTTATTCTATTTTTCCTGCCCAGGGAGGGAGGGGGCCTCCACCCGAAACGGGGGGGGGCTTCTTTACACCACGAATATTTCACCAGTAATATCTACATATTATTTTCGCGCTCATTTGGGGCTTGCTTGTTCGACGACTTTATTTGACGATAAAGCTACCTGTTAGCCGACTATTCTTCGTCAAAAGCACATTCAGTCCGAATAAAGTCCCTACAAAGAGGCCAGACTGTACACCATGCTATCTCATATTTCAACTTTCCAACTCAACGAGTAATTCAATCTACTTCTGCCGCAATTTCTTGCCAGTTCCGAAGCGCGTTATAATATGCATTTTCTTATTATGCAAACGAACTCTGAGACTCGGCTGCTTTTCACTTGGGTGTTCCGCTGAGGTGTCACAGACTGGGAAAGATGTTCTTGGGTACTCTGGTTGGTTCTCGTCCAAATTTTCTTTAGACTACTCAAGTATTGTACTTTTTAGAAAGCTTGGTTTCATAGAAAATATCGCGCAGGTCAAGGCTCCATCTAAATTTTTGGCCTCAAAAAATTATAAACATGTACCACAACAAGGATCCTTGCTTTCAATATTGCGCAATTGTCAGAATAGGTAGACTGAAAAGTGCACAATAATGCTATCTTCCTACCGCACCCATTATTCCGCAAATGTATACTCAAGAATTAATGTTCAAAATAGCATAGTGCTTTGTGAAGCTCAAAAGTCGTCGGTAAACTACCAATGTCTGCTTGTAATTTATTAGTGGCTAGCACACCACAGACATGTTCAGACAACCTCAATTTATACTCCATTTTGTCAGTATACTGTATTACCCAGAGTTCATAAAGGTACATGTGAACCCCATACTTTCTTGAAATTTATTTGGTCCCACCTAAAGTCAGTTATTGTTTTCCGTAGTATATGTAAACAGCGTGCTATGTCATCAAAATGTGCGTTATTGTTCCGTTATCGTGGTTGTGTGTGAGACATCGCGTGCCACGCTAATAAACTAACTTTGTAAAATTTGTTATGAGAACTTTCTGATGTTGTTGTCTGTTTCATGCCAAGTTGAGAAATAGTTACCCGGAGGCCATAATAACAATAACGCACATTTAGATCGAAAACATTATCATATTTGAACAAAGTCTTTTGGTATATTCTTAGACAGCGCCAAAATGTGCCAACAACCATAGCTCCTATACTTTGTTAACGCCACATTTTGTCTGATGCACAAGCACACTGTGCGGTCACTATAGCTCTCAGAGAGCATTAGGCCCTGCAATATGGAATGAATTACTTTTATTGCTTTTTGCTTTTCAGCGTGCTCTCACATTCACATTAACCAAACGAATGTTTTGGTATTCCCTTCTGTGTGGCGGCAGAAAATCTTCTTTACAATAATAGGGAACCCTACGTTGCCTGTCTTTTAAGTTGGTCACTTGCTTCAAGAAAAGCTTCATCTCAAGCAAGTGAGCTTTGGTCTTCATCATAAGCCAATATCCCAAGAGCCAGTGGAGTTAGATTAGTTTGTTTAGAACACCGACCATTATTTGGAACCCAAAACCACACCTAAGCGCAACAACCACTACAAACAGGCGCCTTGTTACTCGATTGGGATTGGTGCAGTACAGTAGACGCCCTCATCTGCTGGCGCAGTGTAAATGTGTTAGGTATGTACTTGCTGGTTGAGCACCGCTAGCGTGTTGAAACATTGGGCACAAAGGCAGGATTATGGTACCCAAGATATGAACTGATGGTATCACATTAGTTATGGTGCTCAATCAGTCACAAGAAAACGAGAAACAAAGACGTCGTTAACCGCTGTTCGCTAGGTATATTTTCTTGAAAGTTCTCTGGTACCATTGGTGTAATTTAATCAACTTTTTATTCGATTCTGCTGGAAAGACCTTATTCGCGCGCCCAACTAATCTAATTCGATTTGGGTGGGTTTGGGTTGGTTTTTGTACCGTCTAGTTTCTTCGGATCCGTAATTTTTGTCCACTCAATCGTGTGTCTCAAACAAAACCACTATTTGGCTCCCGATTTCACAATATGCGGCAAACTACCAGGTTCCTTTTCTGGTCACAACTGTGCGCGAGTAAAACAAACACGCTCGATTCAGGAAGAAGGACACATGAAAATTGAAAGCAGCATATTTGGTCCGTCCACCTCCCTATTCCTTTATTTGCGCATGGCGTAAAGTACCGGTAGAGTGGCTACAAATCGCGCTATTATTCTGGCGCATGCCTCATTTCCCATTGATGGCTCACACTTTGATGCTCGACGTAGACCGAACTTGGGGCCTGCAACTTGACTGTTCCTGTTTTCTTGTTATAGACCACCATGGCGTACCCTCAAAGATGGAGCAGATGAAATTATCGCAAAACCGATACGATACGGTTCAGGTGATAAAAATTTTCGTGCCGGGCTGGCTTCACGCTTATATGGTGTCAATTATGGCAAGTTCGAGCTCATTTGTTACTGTATTACACCGACGATGTATACATGTTTTGCACACGAGCCACACCGGGGTACTTGGTCATATTTTCTGGATTGGATGACGGCCGAAAGTTTCGTGCCGTTTTTTGCTTGAGATTTCGTGTTCAAAAATATTACCAGACACTTTCTTTATCCGGGCAATGCAAGCTTCGCGCAAAAGTTGCTCGTTTTTTGCATGGTCATCGATCGCTTGGTCACCACATTGAAGTTAAAGAGTGGTCTTCGTGTGCTCTTGTGAGGTCAGTTATTAGGCTAGTGTTCACACCCTGGTTCTATAACCCCCACACCACAACCCAAACAAAACCCACCCCACACCACAAACAAACCCCCCAACAACAAACAACAAAAACAAAAACACCCAACAGAAACCCCCACCCCCCCCACCAGCACAGCCAAACCCACACCAACACAACCCACCACACCCCCAAACCCCACCCAACCCACACCACAAACACCAAACACATAACCCCACCCACACAACAAAAGCACCACCACACCCAAAACACACACCAAAAACCCTACAAAACCAACACACCACACCATACAACCCAACCAACAAACAATCACCCCCAATTCCCACCAACCAAAACATTCAACAAACAACAACCCCCACCCCACACAACAAAACACCTCCCAAACTTAACACCAAAACTTTAAAACCATAAAAATCCCACAACCATCTAAATCCTCAAAAAAATAAACAACCACAACAAACCCTCAATATCCAACAAAAAACAAAACACAATAACCACCCACCCCGGTGCAGTGCTACTCTCATCCGCAACATCACCCCCCGTATCGGCGGCAGGTGCACCCTGGACCAGCGGTTCGATGCCGCTCGAGAAACTGCTCGACGCAGAATGACGGGCTGCGAATGGCACACGCACGGTTGGCTCGACTGCAATGCGAATAAGTTTCGTTTCGTTTCGTTTTACTTTTCATGGTTATAACCAGGGTTGGATTAAAAAATTTTTTTATTATCGAACTTTTTTTTTTTAAAAAAAAAAACTTTTTAAAATTTTTTTTTAAAAATCACTTTTTTTTATTCCGGACCCCCAAAAAATTGGTTTCTAGAAAAATGAAATTTCTGAAATCATGTTACTTAGGTATGTTTTGAGGGACACTAAAGAGAACTTCTCCACTGACTTGCATGTCTATGTCGATCACCTGCGATCTAGCCCATTTGGTCACAACTTTGAGAACCCGCCCGAAGGTAACTCTGTGGGCATACATATATGACAAAAGGAAGACCAACCTTCTGTTTGTGAATTTGGGGATAAATTTGAAGAGAGATAAAGAGCTACACCACACTCATGTCGTGTGACAAAAGCAACAAATGACAAATCCACACAACTGCAAATAGGCGAGCAACGTGGAGTCTGTCGATAGCTTACGTCGATAGCTCAATAACTGCACAGTATACGGTATGGGGTGTCCTATATTATACTACGTACAGCGATTGTTGGGATGTCTGGGAACTGTATGAGTCCATTACAACGCCATTTTAAACTGAAATATAAGCGCCGCAGGCGATTTTTTGAGAATGATGAGCAATAAAACGCATGAAAACATACATTTTTACCTTAAAAAAGTGAGAAAATAACGAAAAAAAGGGGAAAAATAATAAAAAAAAGTGGACTTACTTTTTAAAATTTTAAAATAAAAAAGTGGCCAACGTTTTTTTTTAAAAAAAAAATTTTTTTTTTACAAAAAAAATTTTTACTTTTTTTTTTTAATCCAACCCTGGTTATAACCAGTGGTTTTCCCCTGAGAAAAAAATACAATAAAAAAAAGGGGGAAGGCCCGCCCCCCCGTCGTTGAGAAATCGAAATTTTCCCATACCCAGCCCAATTTTCGGGAAATTTCCCACACACACCCCCAAAAAACAAAAAATTCCCCAAACAGGGGGGGGTTTCCCAAAACCCAAAAAATTCCCCAACCCAGGGGGGGGGGGTTGAAAAAAAAGACACCAAAAAATTTCAAAAAGAGCCAAAATTGAACAAAAAAAAGCACAAACAGAGATTTCTTTCGGGAGCAAACGGAATTTTAAACAAACAAAGAAAAAAAAAATTCCTATTTTTGTACTCCACGGGGAAAAAAAGACAAGTCTTGGGGGCTCGTACCAAAAAAAAAAACCCCCCCCCCCCCCCCCCCCCCCCCCGCCCTACCACACCCCACGCCAGTGGGGCGGGCCCCCCCCCCCCCCCCCCCCCCCCCCCCCCCAACGACACCAACGTCAACAACCACAAGCCACCCCACAATTGGTGCTTAGAAACGAGGTGTGAAGTTCTGTCACTGTAAAGAATTATAAAGAATATTCACTAACATATACGTGAAAGTTGATGGCAGATCTCAGACCAAGCTGTCGTTTACTGTAGAGAGCTAATGGTAATGATACTACAAATGGTGACTGTGCAAGCAAAGAATGTGACTAGGTCCTTTTCGGAAGTCAGTTGGCCAGAGGTGTTCGCACCGACGAGGCCTGGCACCTCGCCCGTCTGTGAAAACAGGCCGAAACGGACAAAACTCACCGCCGTTACATTATTGGTACCCATTCTGATCGTGAGAGTGACTCGCTTTTTCGCTTTTCTTGTGATGCTTCGAAGCACTTGCTCTTTGGAGCTCTCGTCTACCTCCTCCCACTGTTTTCATTCGGTGTTTATTGCTTATCCATTGCCACCGCACGTAAACATGTTCCAAAATAACCGCACACGCCACCCCAGCCCAATATGAAATGAGGGTGAGAATCTGCATTCACAAGCGACACGCCAGTGCGTGTTTGGGAACCCAGCTGGTCAACACCTGCAGTTCTGTTGTTATGATTTAAGAATAGGGATCGGGCAATGTCGGGTATCGGCTGTCAGTATCCAAAAAAAAGTATTGGTGTCGAGTTTTGAAACCGTCAGATTTCCTCCAAGATGTCGGGCCCAGCATGCAAAAAGTGTTGGTGTCAGATGTCGGGTACCCTTCCGATCCCGATATTATACATACATGGTCACCCACCACAACACACCCACACATTGACGCACCAATGTATAAGCCAACACTTGTGTGCGTACAAAAGACGAATATTTTGATCAAATCACTGCAATGATTTCAGTCCCACCCTCATAAGATACATGGATTGTAAGAAGCCCTCGCTGGTTTACTATGCGCAGGAAGTTCGAAGGCAACCACCACGACTGCGCGGTCAGACCATCGTTGTGGCTGCCTGCAAACTTCATGCTGTCTTGTTTGTGTTCGAGCAGCCAGGAACGCCCGTTCCAATGGGCTATTCATCTTGAGTGGCAGTGATTAGGCGCGGGTTGATGTTTGTCGAAGCGTAAGTCTGAATGAGCGCATAAGCGTCCTTCATTCCGTTTCATGTCACTTTTTATGCCTCCAGCGCAAGATTGTCGCTGGGTCGTTTATATTGAAGTGCAACGGCTGTACGTACATACAGTAAGCTTTGATAGCTAAATACTCAGCTGCACGCATACATACTTTGGTTGTAACTTGCACACACTGTATGCATTGTTACGACAGGAACCGGTTATTTGTATACATACGTACTTGGTTGCTAATATCAGGAAACTGCATAATAAAACGAACCAAGACAGGTGGAGGGCCTGGCTCAATTAGCTGGTCTCGAAGTAATACAACTGCAGGATATTGAGCAGCCGCAGCCACTGTTGTTGACCTGCCTTTGATAAAGGTTCATGATAAACTACGATGCATTGTAAAAGTTTGTATGAACTCTTTGCACATAGAAATTGCGCTTCACACGAATCTTGCATAGGATATGACGTCTTTTATGATTACAATGAAGTCACATGATGATATTGATGACGTACGTACACGCATTCCTCCCTGTTCAGTGGTGTTGCTGGGAAGAAAAAATTTTTCCACACTTACCCCAAAAAATAAAAGGATTCCCATAACACGGGGCGGACCGTGGTGAGGGGAGATTAAAAAGATCAAAAATTTCCCATAGCCCGGGGGTTTTCGTTTCCAAGCGTTTTCAGTTTTATTAAACAAAAAAATTTCCCATATTAGTTCGCACAATTGTCCCATAGCCCATAGCAAGGGGGACCCCTCCCCGACACCCTGTCCATATTAATTGCATTGTTTTCATCGGTCACGCAGATTGTGCCAAGATGAACGGAAAGTAGTACTTTTTTCGAAGACGTCAATGCCGAAATTTAGCTCATCCTGTCGTCTTTCCTGTCGTGTTGCACAAACGTCAATCCACTTTTTTCTCTTTCCTGGACGACAGTCCATTCGTTACTGACTCAAACCACTTGGCCCTAATTATTTGTTTAGTGAAATCTATATGAGTGCTTGGCACAATGGACAATTGCAGGTGCATAAAACTTAATCACTCTATGATAATGATACCCAAACGTAATACGCTCCTAAATAATCGCTGCATTATGGACAGGACAAAGAACCTTTTTCGTCATCGTTTGTGCACACCCCACCAGGGGGGGGCGCGAAAAGAAAAAAAAAACACCAACCCCCCCCCACCGCCGGCGGGGGATAATGTTTCAGCTTTGTGTGTGTGCGCTGTGGGAATGGGTGCCTTGCGCATGTTGTGGTAAACATTGTGTGAGCTGTGTAGGGTTTTGAAAAACGAAAAGCACATCCTGAATACTAGATAATTAGACGATTTTTATTTCTACTTGACAACTTATTTCATTCACCGCAGATGCTTAAAATTATGCTAGAGTAAAAGGGTGCTTTTAAAAGGCTTGATTTTTTCGAGTGTTTCGTTTATTATTTATCACACATGGCGTTTCGCACAATGCTTTATATCTCGTTTAACAAAAAAACGTCTGAGTATAAAACGCTGAAAATATCTTCTATTGAACTATTTTGTGTTTCGCACAGGCCTGCCTCAAACTTTTTTCATTTTTTCTCCTCCTGTAAAAATGTGTGGGTTCCGTGAAACATCACAAAGCAACGACCTGAAAATCTATTTCCTAAATCTGGGTTTCTAATACCTAGTCTTCATTTTCTGATAAAATGACTGCAAACAAACGCGGTCAACGATCAATTGTAGAGTCACTTTAAGAAAAGAAACCAGCGGAGCCTGCAGGCGCCTCCGCCCAGCCTACATACAAGCTTGAGGCTTACATACCTAGCTTTCGTATGAAATTAATGTGGCCTGCAGGCTCGTGCATAGGCTCAGCATCCCACAGTCGCAGCTGGTACTGTACGTCTTTTCTTCCTTTGATATCAAAAAAATAAATTACTCATTCTTACGTTTTAGAGACTTGGAAGCACTTTGCTAGCTTCTTTGATTGCTGTTACTCAGAGACCACCTAGGGTCTCAAAATACATATACAGCATTATATGCACATATACAGTATTATATGCACTTTAAAGGACCAACAGCGGGTGCACAACAAATAAACTCATTCCAAATGATTCCCGTTGCTGACGTGGTCATGCAGGAATATTGTCTTTCGGATGTCCTTTGACTTCTTCGCAACCAAACTATATGTTATTCTTGAAGAAGGGACCGCATACTGCGAAATTAGGAACTCTGTGTTTCGAGTTTTATATGATAAGCACCCCAACTGCGATGCATTTGGGGGCTGCTTTTTTGTGATATGTTTTATTTTGGGATTGTTGCTATTACCTATACATACATACATATGTGTACCTACAGTACACTATATCCAATGGACGAACACGTCTTCCCCTTCTATAGCAAACAAAACTCGGTCAATTTCGATTGCGAATAAACCACGAGCAATTTGTCACTTGACTACTGGAGGAGCCAAGTGAGAAAATTTCGAATTTGTATGCTACTTTTAGCAACGCCTGCAGCAGCTCGTGTATATGGTGGGTCGGAGTCCCTAATTAGAGGTAGCGGAATATCCTCGCATTTGTCTTCATCTGTAGGAAGAGCAGTGCAAATACTAGCATCGTGCTACGACAATCATTGTTGACGTCACTTAGAGCAAACAAATGATTTGCCGCGGGGCAGCCCACCGTTATTGATATAATGTTCTATACAGTACACATGCATATACTGTATGTATGTAGTAGCATCGCATGATTTTTATCATAGAAACAGATACCGTACCGTGCTCCGTGCAGTTCAATAGGGAGTACAGAAGCCGTCAAATTCTCCGCTTCGCACTCTCGTTCGGGAGCGGAATCCAAGTGGCAGACAAAAATCACTGGTGGGCAACTCGGGGGTTTTGTGCTTGACACCTCACACACGGTGTGCCACAAATTGAGAGCGCAAATAATAACCAGATATCCGGCCGATGCCAAAAACGCCGACGGATATGTAAATCCCGTGATTTGAACCGCGTCGCCATGTTTGCCTTTCCCAGTCATTAGTGACGGTGTTGCAGGCGGAAATCAGGGCGCATACAAATGCGCGCCATCACTTCTGTGCTCAATTTTGCCTCAAATCAAATTCATCTATTCGAATTTTCGTCCTTCGGTACAGGTACAGCACGAAACTCAGCAACAGGGCGGACGGGCAATTGAGCAAAGCACACTTGAGGAAGACCACTCGGCGCAAGTGAAAAAGAGCAAGGGCCAAAAGAGCAGAACCTAAACACGAATAGGAAAGGGTAAGTCTTGGCTCAGGCACAAAACTAAGTGTAAGCCTAAGCCTGATACCAAAATCAGTCAATGTCTAAACCACTGGGACAAAATAAGAGCTCTGCCCTTTTGGCTCTGCCATTTTTCCTTGCTCAAGGTGGTCTTACCCAAACGTGCTTTGCTCAATTGCCCGGCCACCCACAATCGTGCTGATGTGTCACGCGCGCGTTAGCGCCACGCATCAGTATGCATTGGCGTCTTTTGCAAATTAGCCCAAACCAGCCGCGGCCGCGGCCACGGCCAGTGCCCGTCCGTAAGCCGAAAGTAAACGTTTATCATTTGGCGCCTTGAGAGAAGTAATGCCAGAAGCAGATACATACCATAGTAGGCAGGTCCGGCGCGCCAAACTCAGCCCGCATTGTGCTGTGCGTTTGCAGGTGATTTGCACGCGTATTGATCTTTGAAATGCGCACAGACGCCCTGGCGCGGCATCACGCTAATTTATGGCTGATAATCTTCTTCTGTTCGACGACCACTGCCCGAGTTGCGAGTTATGACCGGGCAGTTATGCCGGGTTTCGTACGATTGTTTATGCGTTTCGGGGGTATACTTGCCGGCCCGTTCTTTGTCGACTTGCGACACAAAGGTTACGCACTGAGCCCCTGAGACTACGCCGCTCAGGGAATTGTGCGCACATGCGGACGCGGCTTGCATCGTATCTGTTCAGTAGTTGGCCTGCCATTGATATCTATCTGATTACATAACTACTCGCATTTACGATCGTATCACTGCCGCGTTTGCAATAGCAACATTGCTGTCAGAGCCAACAACCAACTATCCAACAGGTATACCTCAATCTAATCACCTGGTAATACTACCATTTCCAACTGGTGGTCTTTGACCAACATAGACGCAATGCACCCTTCAAGTTCGCACCTCATATTCTCGCTGCTGGTTACGGTGTCCCTGTTGGCTGCCGTTTGTACGTACGACGATGATGAAGCGTATGAACGGTGCGTTTCTATTTGTTTTGAGATCAATTCCCGGCGGCTGCGCATGCACCACCCGATAGAATTAACAGAAATCGTGTCCTGATGAAAAGCAGTACATGTGGAAAGATAAAAAGTTCATCAATCTAGCCGAACACATGCCCAGTGGGTGCAAGCGATGCCCCGAGTTGTAACAATTTTCATGAGATGCCTAATTTGAACTTTTCTCGTGTGATGAAAGTAAGTTAACATTCGAAACGTTGCGAGCAGAGTGGTTATTCAAGATTTTTTTCGTCGCTGTGATCAGTCATGTTCAACAGTGCCCTGCAAGATGGTGTCACCAGAATCCAACGCCACAGACGAGCATGACATAACACCAGCGAACACAACTTACGATTCCATTTCATTTGCTTTATGCTTGTCCCCGCTTCGTGCAATGACCAGCGGTGCATCAGGACATCGTCAGTGAGAGCAGTCCATTTTCAGATACGACAAACGAGCGCCGAGACCGATGATGGTCCGATTTGGCAAGCGCGGTATTCGACCAACCATGATTCGATTCGGTCGCGGCCCACAACCGACCATGGTCGGTCTCACACACGGTCTTTAGCTTCATAGTGGGGGTTGGGGGACACGACCCTCTTCATGATAGGGGACATGGCGCTATTCATGGTGTTCATAGTGGGGGACGTGGCCCTTATCCGAAGCATCAACCAACCATCTCTTCAACTTTCCGCAGGTTCGGTTTGGCAAACGAGCAGCTCATCCTGCAATGGTCAGATTTGGCAAGAGAGCCGCACAGCCCGCAATGGTGAGTCGGTGGGACCAAGTTCTCTTCCAATCAAACAATTCATAGGACATGCCAACCCGCCAATTTTCATTCTCTTAGGTGCGTTTCGGTAAACGCGGTGGCCAACCACACATGGTAAGCATGTTTTTTGTCCATTCTCCTTAGCATAACGTTTATTGACGAATGTAATCAATTTCACCGAGCTGCACTTGATGTTATTCTAGGTGCGTTTCGGTCGCAGCCTCTCGGACGAGGTGGAGGAATCTTGAATGTGAATGCAATATGGCGCAATTCAGATGTGTATCAGGATTCAATCACGCAATCCCGCACTGTGCTTTTATGTCATTCAGTAACATCAGCGCAGCCGAATCAGATCAAATATCTTCATTACCATTGTATTGTAATTTCTCGACTGTGGTGATTTAACGAAGCTCGAGTGGTGTTGTTATTCAGAGATTTTTAGTGAATCCAGTGCACTTCAGCTCAAAATGCCTGGTTTGGCACAAGGTGGACGGTGTGTGATGAAACCAGAGAATAAAAGCCAACATTTGTTGTCTTGTGTCGTAATGATGTTTCATGGACTCGATCACAAATAGCGCTAGTGAATATTCCGGACGCCCAACATAAATTTTTCGCAATGGTTTGAGATAGTGGGTATCGACAAAGGATTAGTTTTTGCGTGCTCGAGCGAGGTAAAAAGACAGGCAGACAGTCAATTCACAAACGCTTTGATCAAACTGCAAACCAACAGCATCCCAATGGGTTGATGTTTGACTTGTCGTGAAGAACATTAACACGTTCACAACACACTCTGCATACTATTTCCCCCAAAACGTACAACTAAACGCAACGCATCAAACCGAAGCACAGGCCACCCTGTTGGTTATCAACCTCCATAATTGAGTGAAAACTAGTTTAATTGCACATGCATCGTTGATACCATAACAACTCTACAACTCGTATAGTAGCACTAGGCCAACATGAGCCCGATTTCGGAGGTGGCAGATTAGTGAAACATTCATACGTAGCTGGCTGATTCGTGAAATGTAACACGTTGCAGAACACAACGTGGTGCATGAGGATTTTCTCTTTCTGTTCGTTTTTCAAGCACACCACCTCCGTAAAGGGGCTCGTGTTGGCGTAGTTTGCCTATATATCAATAAGCACTGTAACTGACTTTTGGAAACATGCTTTACAAACGATTTTCGTTCAACTCACGATCAATTCCTAATTAGAGGGGCGGCAACCCTAGCAAAATTAAACTCGAATGCACTCACCACTCGGCGACGCAGTGGCGGCCCTGACTCTGTCCGCAGCACCACAATTGCACAACTTGGCTTGTCGTTTGGTGAGTCGTCGTTTCGATGCAACAATCGAATCGACTCCGGTCTGAGACTGTGACCTGAATGCAGTTATACGCTGTTTCAATAATTTGCCCGACAAAGTAAATTCAAAAAAGGGGCACTGGATTTTTACTGGAAAATTATAAAAAAAGTTTTTCGAAATGCAACGGCTTTTGTCGAAATCGAAATCGAAATCATGCGATTCGCATCAAATCGGACCAGTGCTGGTCACGTCATGTGGCGGTACTTTCATTTCGGGAGCAACTTTTATGCGGTTGCAGGCCAAAGGTATGTCCGATCCGATTACCAAGTTTTGATAAAGTTCCATTTTCGAAAAAAAAATACGCGGAGACAAACCGTGGCGTGCAGCCAGTGCCAGTGGTGGTGCTGGCTCGGACCCGTTCCGGACTAGAATCTGTTAATTGTTGTACAGCTCGACAACTCGGTTGATGTGCGCTGACCTGTGTTGATTATTGAGTAAATTTATTTATCGTGACACCTAAAACCAAGAATATGATACCTAGAATTCTCTACTCTACGATCTGGCACTCGACATTTTGGCCTTTGCTTAGTTTTCGATATTTTGTTTGGCTTCTAAAACCAGAGATTCTAGTGATCGCCGGCACAACCTACCAGTTTCATAAAAAGCTCTACTAGATTTTTGAAATACAAAAACAGCAAAAAATAAAATTTGACAAACAGGGACTGACCAGCAAAGCAGCTCGGCTTGATTGTTGTGCTGGGATTGTGGATCGGTAGTCGGGCGATGTACTGATGGAGGGCTACAATGGAATGCGGAACAAAATGCTTCGGTTGAGATTTGTGGAGGTATCAAGTGACTGAAAGTCCCGCACGGTTCGATCTTCGCCATTCAAGTTTCGCGAATTACTCACAATAATTTTTGATAACATTAATCTTGGTTACACTTAGACATAATGAAACAGCACAAATAAAACACTGAACAAACAGTCGTAAAATTGTTTGGAAATATGATCGGAGGCGGGTCAGTTTCGGCTCGGACCGCATGAACATAGGAAATCACCCCATCAGTCCAGAGTATGCACTATGAAGATGCCTCACTGCACTTGCACACCAACCCACCATGATAGTGGCCCTCGGTAGCAGAGGTTGGCGCTCAGCAGCAGGATTTCCCATCGAAGGTGTTGATGGCGCTGTGACACCCGTCACCTGTAACAACATTGTATAATATTTTGACAAAGAACAAATACGCGCACACATATGGTGGCGTGCAGTGGTGTCGTTGGGAAATCAAAAAGTCAGGATACCGGATACGCAAAATCCAAAATTTTCGGATACCGGATTCCCAAAATCCACAATTTTCGGATACCGGATACCCAACATCCAAAAATTTCGGATACCAGGGGGGTGGCCCCCAAAATAAAAAATCTCGGCTACCCAGGGGGGGTTGTTCAAAAAACGGTCAATTTTTTAGACGAAAATTGAGCCAAATTGGTGTTGGAAGTGCAAAAATGGTCATTTTTGGGGCTATGCTTGCGCTGCAAGCGATTTTGAGCATTTTGGAGGTAAAAATAGCGAAAAATCGCCATTTTTACGGTTTTCGGAAAAATTTTAGGGTAAGATACCGGATACCTCTGGGTGGAAAAATCAAGACACCGGATACCGGATACTAGGGGGGTAACCCCCCACCTCTCCCCCCAACGACACCACCGAGGCGTGACATTATGGTTGCGCTTTTCTGCACATCAAACATAACCGGCTAACACTATTGCTGTCAACACAAGTGCCTGTGATTGGTGCGAGCGCAACTGGCTCGGTGTCTACGTGGTTGGTGTATCACACTTGAATACACCCCGACTAGGCCTGGGCACAATACCACTTTTGACACCCAATACCAATACCCAATACCAATACCGGCCCTGTACCAATACCCAATACCAATACCGCATTGAGGACCCAATACCAATACCGGGCGAGACCCAATACCAGTACCAATACCAAATCAATACTACTGAAGTGCCTGGTATTGGGTTTGGTATTGGGTTGGTATTGGTATTGGGCATTGGGTATTGGTCTTAGTATTGGTTTGGTATCGGGTTTTTGATCTGGTATTGGGTTGGTATTGGGTTTGGTATTGGTTTGGTATTAGGTTTTTCTGGGTTAGCATTGGGTATTGGTTTTGACCCAATACCTGGCGAAACCCAATACCAATACCAGGCCAGCTTCAATACCAATACCCAATACCCAATACCAGAATTAGACCCAATACCAATACCAAACACTGGCATTGGTATTGGTATTGGGTGGTATTGGTATTGGGTATTGTGCCCACCCATAACCCCGACCACCCGCGTTGCCGACAACAAACGTTTCGTTCGCGCGAAATACACGCAGTTACCTTGACCACATAAGTATTAGCCGAATAATCATAAATGCAACGCACCTCCGAGCCACCGGGCTCGCCATCTGTTTGGGTGGATGACTCATCCGACTCCCGATTGCCGATCCGGACCTTACGTTTACACACCGGACACACTTTGCGATTCTTGGTCAGCCACGGATCGACGCACTTGCAGTGGTAAGCTGGAGAAAAAGAACAGAAAATATCATAGATTTTAAGAAGTGGTCGCCATTTTGAGTCACGCTTGCTGTTTTTTTGTTTTACCCAATCAACTATAATGTTGTGGCTGTAGATCCTCGAAAGTAACAATCGTCATGAAAAATATGTTTCGATGTGTTTTGAACGAAAAAGGAAAGAAACTATGCAGTCCATAAGTGGTCAATGCTCCTTGAAGAAGGCAATTTAGGCTGGTCACGCAGTGCTCAAAAGTCACCATGGATACCGGCGTGCGTTCGTCATCTGAGAACCCGAAAGTGTAGCTGCATACATGTTAGTTGTTTTCCTCCCTAATTTCTAAGTTGCCCATTTTGTTCAATACTCAAAACAGCTTTGTCCCCGTTTGTGCACTAGTCGCACCAGCCAAAAAGTTTATAAAAATCATATGTAGTTTATTTCCCATTACCATGTCAACACTGCTGCATTACTTTACCGACATAAATCAATATGCGGCTGATGGTTGCTGCAACGCACAACAACAACAACAAGTTTCGCGAAAAAAATTCGCTCACCTAAACAAGAAACCGTTGTTCGGCGCTTACGCAATAACAACTCAACTGTGTTCGCGCCGTTTTATTCGCGCAGAATATATGTATGTACGTACAAGCTGCTCAGGATATACAAAAACAAAGTGTACATACGCTGAAAAAAAACGAGCGTACTTTCGCGCCTTATGCAGAATAAGCCCAGTTAGATTTTTACAGCGCGCGCGCATATACTGTACTGTTAGGTAAAAATTGCTTCATGTGAAATCATTCAGAACACACGCTTTGTGGTGGCGACTTTCTACTTCACTTGAACATTCTGTTTGAGTAACGCTACGCCAACACGAGCCCGATTTTTGAGGTGGCAGATTTGTGAAACATTCACACGTGGCTGCTGATTTTCGAAATCTTACACGTTATAGAATACAACGTGGTGCATGAGGATTTTCTCTTTCTATTCGTTGTGCAAGCACGCCACCTCCGAAATCGGGCTCGTGTTTGCGTAGTTTGCCTTTAATTGATTCTGTTCACAACAACTTTCAATTGCTTCACGCAGTGAGCGAAACATTTTACACCATTTAGATGACCCATTTTGCTAAAAACAGAGGTTCCCTCACCAGCACAAAGCAAACGATAAACAACAAAGCGTCGAGCCAAAAGACAGTCAGTTGTGGAGCAAGTGGTAGCAAGCAACAAACAAAAGCATCAGAGCAGTAAAATTGATAAGAGGGAAAAATTTTATGCTCTTTAGTTCCGTTTTTTGTTGCGCGACCAACCCCACCACCACTTCGTGAAATACTGCTTCGTTGTTACGGTAAGTGGCCAAGACAAGCACATGATAAGATTTTCGACATAAAAAGGTCGATAAAGACAAGAGTACGTCCCAAAAACAGTACAGAGCTCGAAGTTTCGTAACAAAAACAATGTGATAGGGGTGCAAGGCACGGAAAAAGTGGTTGAAGCGTAAATTTTTTTTGCAATCAAGAAGCTGGCGACGCTGCTCATTTACGCCACGCCATAAACTATCACGTGCAGCTTCCGACCTGGCATTTCTTTTAGAAGATTAATACAACGAAAGAGAAAATAACCGACCATGATTGCACGGCAGTACACGTAGTTTATCGCCTTCGTCAAATTCGTCCAGACATATTGCACAAGTGTCGGGCTCCTCGCCTGAAAGAAAGGTTCACGATATTTAAAATTAAAAAAAATCATAATAAACCCAAATTTCTAAATTAAAATGAAACAAACAAAGCAAAAGTGCACCTTTCTTGTATTTCCGAGTCGGAATTTTTCTGAGACTGCGTTTCGACAGTCGTCGTCTCGCTTCACGTCGTCGATCGCTCACGTATTTGACGGCCTGGAAAAAATGGAGAGAATAAAATATAATAAATTCTGCGGGCGCCATCGGTACGGAAATCGACGCCAGCACGGAATTGCCAAGCATTTATAACTGCACACAGTCTACGCTCCTTATAATGACACGATCGAGAGTCGGCTCGACACGTCATGTTTCAGTCACAGTGTGAAGACGATCCGCCAACCAGATGGCCAACAAAATTCGACACCAGAACAGCTCTTCATTCAAAACATTAACGATGCTACAGACTGCATTTCAAAAAACGTCACACAAATAATCAAAAAAGAACAGCCAAACTTTGACATACCAGCGCCACAATGAGCACAAAGAAGCAAAATCCGATGACAGCCAGGAACGGAATTAGATAGCGCAACAGACTCAGCATCGACCCGCTGCTCACTTGAATTACGAAACTGCAACAAATTGACAACAGGTTAATTTTCGTTGGAATGTTTCTCAGTTGCCTAATCGTGCGACATTATGGAAAATCAAATCACAAATCGTTTGTTAGTCGGACTTGTGTGAACAGAGAAACATTTTTATCTGAACCGCGTGACTGGTGTGCCTGGGCCCGCATGCGCACTCAGATGGTGCAAACTTGAGTGGTGCTCTTTCCATTATGGTTGCAGGTGAAAAAAAACGTTTTTTTATAAATATTGGAAATTTTCGGAAAAATTTCCTAATCTTCCAAGAAGAAGTTGGAAAGTAGCCAGGTCAGTCTCTCAAATCGTGCAAAAACGCCTCTTAATATGTGTTTTGGTCGACTCGTGAAGCATGTCCTTTCCTCGTGAAGCACTTTTAGACTGATTTTGCCCAAATGTAACCCATTTGAACAGGCGACCAACTTTTCGACTGGAAAGATATCGAAAAAAGGTTTGTTTCCGGAAAAAATGGTTTTTTGCAGTAGATATACGTTTCCGGAAAAATTGCAACCATCTTTGCGTTTTTGTGCTCTCAGTTTCATGAGAAGCATAAAAATAAATTAAAAAGCCAACGAGCTGTCTGGTGATACGCGTTAAGATGACATTTTCATGGAAGTGTAGGTATTTATTTTAATATTTAATTTAATATTAATATTATATTACATTTTATAAAATGAATTCAAAACTAACAAACATTAAAAAAAGAGTAAAACCAACTCAGTGCTCGCATATTTGCTCAATATCATTTCTCCGGCCTCGTATCCGATCATCACAGAGATAATGTTGACCTTTTTGGCATACGTTTCTGCAGTACATAGAAATTTATTCTCGTTTTTGAATTTAAATGTTTGAATGTCGTCTCTGTCGGGAAAGCATGCTGATCAGCATTAGGGTTAGAGGTCGGGGGGGGGGGGTACCCGACACCCGACACCCGACATCTGGAAGTACCCGACACCCGACATCTCAGAAAAAAAGCCGACACCCGACACCCGACAGTTGCAAAAAAACCCGACACCCGACATCTAGTTTTTGAAAAAAACCCGACACCCGACACCTGTTTTTGGACCAAAAACAGGCAAATTTTTGCTTATTTGCATCATTTGTGCAATTTTTTGGCTCAGGTTACTGAATTCAGGTATTTTCACACGAAATAAACACCAAAATGTCACATTCTACGTCATCGGAAACATTCGGTTCGAAGAAAACTTTCTCTCAAAATTCTTCTCTCAGCAAAACTGATGTTTTGAACCGTAAGTGTCGGGTGTCGGGTGTCGGGTCCCAAAAAACCCGACACCCGACATCTGGGGGCACCCGACACCCGACACCTACACTTTTTTGGCACCCGACACCCGACAGCCGACACCCGACATCACTCTAACCCTAATCAGCATCAGGGTTTTTTTTTCAACATCTCTCGGTAATATCCGAGTTTTAGCAAGAAAGACACTTCGAGGCGTACAAAAGTCAGTTCGACCATCAGTGTTCTTTTTATCAACTTAACGGGGCCTGAGATGGTGGCGGACGAAGGCAAAACTGGTACAATCTATAATCTATCGGTCCAGAAGTTGCGCGGATACCAAACTGCCGCGTTGTGTGGCAGTCTCAATCGGAATAATCCCGTTCACCGGAAAAAAAATCCCGCGCCGTAATTTCCCACAAAAAAACTGAAGTTGAATAAGCAAAACCAACTATCCGGTCCCATCGGTATGGGCGCACGATGACTGGTGTTGTCGTAGATGATGACAGCATCAATACTGGTCGCTGACAGTAGACCCTGGCCGTGGAACACCTGAACGAACAACAGCAGAAATATAAGATGCGGACTTTGACAGATCCCAAGTCCAATAATAGACAGTCTATTTTTCGTGTTTGTTCGACAATGGAGTGATTAAACCACAAGTTAGCCACACTCCAGGAAGCATATACTCCGCTATATAAGCAGCGAACAGCTCGGGCGCGCGAGTGTTTACTAGCATTATGGAAAGGGACTAAATGTGAAGTTATACTCGTTCGTCGCGAACACAACGAAAACTCCGACGAACAAATTTGTATTGCATTTGCAGCGAGCTGTGCGCAGTTATTGAAACCTCAGTTCATTTCTTTACTGTGTCCTGCGGCAACACTTTGATATTCGATTTGGTTGATCCTGCTCAATTGGCTCAAAACTAGAATTTGTTCGTCGTGTTCGTTGTATTACCGCGAAGACGAACGAGTATAACTTCACCTAAAGACTGTAGACTGTACACCGCCATCCTCACACAGAATGCAAGAAGGACAGTGGGACGTGTTTCTTTCCAACTGGGCATTTGGAGTTTCATCGTTGTTTGTGGGTGCGTGAGCGCGAAGCACTGTTTTTGGTAGTAAATTGATAACCATTTTCCATATACTGGCGTAAAGTACCGTTCTTTATTTTTCGTTGAAAAAATGTTTCTTTTTCAGAAAAACTACGTTTTTTTCAAAATACTTTTCCAGTGCTTAAGGTGCTCCGGTCAAAAAAGTAAAGTGTTTGTTCACAAGATATGAAGCACATGCTACAAAAATGGGCCTTCATAGAAAATTTTGGTCCGAACATCCGACCAAAATTTGATCCGAAATAAAGAACTCATCGGTTTTTTGGGAAAAGTAAAATAAGAAACCGATAAAAAACCACCTTGAAAAATAAATGGAAAAGTATTCGGGCCTCGTAAAAAAACGTTTTTTTTCGGGGTTTTATCGTGAAAAGCAAACGGTTTTTTTCGTCCGCCAGTATATAGAAATGGTTATCAATTTACTACCAAAACAGTGCTTCGCGCTCAATGACACAAACAACGATGAGTCTCCAAATGCCCAGTTCCGAGAAACACGTCCCACTATCCTTCTTGCATTCTGTGTGAGGGTGGCAGTGTACAGTCTAGCATCTGTCCCTTTCCATAATGCTATAAACACTCGCTCTGCTTATATAGCGGAGTATATGCTTCCTGGAGTGTGGCTAACTTGTGGTTTAATCACTCCATTGTCGAACAAACACGAAAAATAGACTGTCTATTATTGGACTTGGGATCTGTCAAAGTCCGCATCTTATATTCCTGCTGTTGTTCGTTCAGGTGTTCCACGGCCAGGGTCTACCGTCAGGCGACCAGTATTGATGCTGTCATCATCTACGACAACACCAGTCCATCGTGCGCCCATCCTAACGGGACCGGATAGTTGGTTTTGCTTATTCAACTTCTGTTTTTTTGTGCAAAATTACGGCGCGGAATTTTTTTTCGGTGAACGGGATTATTCCGATTGAGACTGCCACTCAACGCGACCGTTTGGTATCCGCGCAACGAATATTGCTAGACCGATAGATTATCGATTGTACCAGTTTTGCCTTCGTCCGCCACCATCTCAGGCCCCGTTAAGTTGATTAAAAGAACACTGATGATCGAACTGACTTTTGTACGCCTCGAAGTGTCTTTCTTGCTAACTCGGATATTACCGAGAGATGTTGAAAAAAAACCCTGATGCTGATTAGGGTTAGAGTGATGTCGGGTGTCGGGTGCCAAAGTGTAGGTGTCGGGTGCCCCCAGATGTCGGGTGTCGGGTTTTTTGGTACCCGACACCCGACACTAAATCCTCCGTAGTACGGTTCAAATATCAAGATTTGCTGAGAGAAGAATTTCAGAAGTAAAGTTTTCTTCGAACCGAATGTTTCCGATGACGCAGAATGTGACGGTTATTTTGGTGTTTATTTCGTGTGAAAATACTTGAATTCAGTAACCTGAGCCAAAAAATTGCACATAAATGATGCAAATAGAGCGAAAGTATTGCGTGTATTTTGGTCCAGAAACAGGTGTCGGGTGTCGGTTTTTTTCAAAAACTAGATGTCGGGTGTCGGGTTTTCTTGCAACTGTCGGGTGTCGGGTGTCGGCTTTTTTTCTGAGATGTCGGGTGTCGGGTACTTCCAGATGTCGGGTGTCGGGAGTCGGGTACCCCCCCACCTCTAACCCTAATGC
>JASAMV010004736.1:0-13897 GCA_030248065.1 Rhynchonema sp. JSB1_4
TCATCCAACCAAGCAACCTTATTTTGATATGGTGCGCTCAGCAACCCAAATTAGTTGCACATATCTATACTACTAAAACAGGAAGACGTATGTATGTACATGTCTGTGGCCCCCTCCCTCGGAGGTGCGGACGGGGTCAATTTTCACGGGTAGCTTTGCGTATGCTAACGGGTCTTCGGGCGGGGGGGGTGGCACGGGATGGGCGCGGCGCTGTAGCCGGGCCGTAGGCACGGGTCCCGTCAAGCGAATATGTACGCCCATTCCGGCAGGGCCTGCCAGAATAAAGTTTATAATGAAGACTGCAGCCGCACTGATTTACGAAAACGGAAAGTAATGATCCTTTTTTCAGATCATCAGAAAGAAACATAGCCAAAAATGCTCGCTGGCCACCTCCGGGTGCGCCGCCACCCCCGCCTTGCATTCCTGCAGCAGCACCGCCACCACCCGGTTGAATGTAGACTGATGTGGCCATGATGATAATTAGGATTGGGAAATTACGATAATGGAGATTGAAGTTGATCAGATTGAGGTCGAGACAAAAGCAATCAGTGAATGAAACGAATGAATGGAAGGTTATTGCGATGCCAATGTCCGCGATTTGGCAATCCCTTTGTTTAAAATTGGTCCCCCCACCGGTGCCGTGGATTTGATGAACGGCAAACACTGAATGCAGAAAAGGCCAGGACAGCTGTTGGTTGGAGAAAGAATGAACAGCGGAAATACATAAGGTGACACACACACACGTAAAAATTCACCAGTATCAATCAACAGCGAGCAAATACAAGCGACAACAAATTGATTGATCATCACGAAACTTTGGAACCAACAGAACGTGTTCCTCCACAGCTATTCGAAAGAGATTGCTGATCGAAAAATTGCGTAAAATTCAGATAGAGGAGATAGAAATCTTTAAGAAAACATCGGTGCCTGATTCGTAAAGGAAACAATTATCCGTGTCAATTTCAAACTTGCACTTACTTTTTTGGCGTTCTGGTTCATTATCAGTGTCTCTATCGGACTGTTGAAGGTATTGATGTCGGTTTGTTGAAAAAAAGTGGCACCCCCACTTTTCGTACCAGACGGACACCAAAAGGCACCCCCGGCCCCACCTTGGCTTTGGCACCTACCCTAGAAATACCCACCGCCCCCCTCAAGTTGGCACCCCGCCCCGTGCTAGTATCTAAAGGCAACCCAGCCGTGCTTTGCACTCTAAGACCATACCGTATCACTCTGAATTCTTACACGCCTGTTGCTGTAGCCACGTCTCGGCATCTTTAGCCCTAAAATGGGCATTTTTGGGCCTAAAATGAGTGATTTTTTTGGTCAATGATGTCTAAAGTCGCCGATATACCCTTTTTATGAAGAATTTTTTCCAAAAAGGGGCAAAAATCGGTCAAATTTTCTACCTCAAAAAGTGACTTTTCCTGAATTTGGGTCGTCCACCCTTCCCCCAGAGAGGTACACTAACCGCCGCACGGAAAAAAGGAGAGGGGTAGGTACACTATCCGCCGCGCCCGACCAGGAACTACACTGGGGCCAGTGTTGGAGGTGGGGGGTTTGGGGGGTAGCCCCCCAGTACAGTACGTATCCCCCTCGCCCAGGGTAGTACTTGGGGGGTGGGGGCTCCCCCCAAATTCATCTATCTATCGTCAACAGTTTTTGATTTCATCTGTCTATCGTCAACAGTTTTGGCTAATCTGTCTATCGTCAACAAATTCTGGGAACAATCTATCTATCGTCAACAACAATCGACCCCAAAATTGATGTGTTTGACTCAAAATGGCTCAAAATTGGTAATTTTCGCCCCAAATAGGCAAAAAATCGCGCGCTACGTGCGGCGGATTTAGTACATCTAGGTACGTTTTCATTAACATTCACACATTCTTACCTACTTAGTACATAACCCCTCCCCAGGCCATCGGCTCTGGCACAGTAGGTATCCCCCTCTCCAAGCCCGGTACAGTAGGTATCCCCCTTCAGAGTACCTCCAACACTGACTGGGGCTACCCTCCGCAATCCCCACCCAGCTCCAACACTGCTTGTCAGTCACAACTCTGCTGCACATGGCAGTCAAAGGTTGTGGTTGTGCCCTCCAGAAGCATCGAAGCAGGAAAAACGAACATCAAATTCTACTTTAGTGCATCCGTTGATGCACTGACTGTAGGTGCTATCGGAGTCACATCACTTATTGGTCGCACAATGGCATATAAGAATTCATCAAATCAATCCTGATTTTCAAGTTCAGTCACTCTTAACCACTGTCCTATTTGTGATTTTCACAAAACATTTTCAGCTAAAAATAATTTAGCAGATAACCACGTTGCCGCAGGTCTGAAACATTCTCTTTACTACATGCTTTGTGTGCGATCACGCAACGCAACGTCATTGCCCCGTCACTTTCCCTCTTTACGAGTCAGGAAAAAAAATTGACCAATTCTTATAAAGTCATTGTGCGACCAATACCTCACTGTGTCTATGGTCAAGAAGGCCCTTGGACGACGTAGATGTCAAAGACAAGCTCCCGCACTTGCTTACTTCCAGAACAGATTAGCGCGACTTCAGCTACCTGTTTTTCTGCCTGCTTAGGTGCCAATTGCACCCAGATTTTGGTCAGTTTACATATAAACCAGTCGTTTTTCGGACATTTGGGAGCAATACAAGTTGCTCGTACCCCGTTAACTTTGGAAAACAGCCTGCTTCAGCGTCCCGCCCGACTTTTGCATGTGGCTCTCATATCGAGCATCTAGAAATAAAACGAACATCAAATTTGAGCTCCTGGCCCTTATAATACCCAGAAATATATTGATGGGCAATATCGGCGTTGTTTCAGAATCTTCATCAAGGTGTTGTGGTGTTCATTTCGAAGCTCCAGAAAAGTTTTAGAACGAAACGGACAGCAAATTCGAGCTTCCCGCATTTGTGTACCGCCAGAGAATTACTTGTAGGCGTTATCGAGGAAGAAAGTGAAACAAACCGCGTCGTCCGGCACACGCCCGAGGTGTGCGGGACGGTCTGTCACTGGGAACGAAGCGTCCCGTCACCAGCGACCCATGCTTGATCAATGTTTCACCTCGTTTCACCTTTCCTTTACGAATCAGTAATAATTAATATAATGGGTAAAAAATGGGTAAAAAAAAAAATTTCTATCTCCTCTAAAAATTCAGAGGCCGCAATCGGCGGCCCGAGCCCCCAAATCTCCGGCCCGGCCCGGCCCGACCCGTACCCCCAAATCTCCGTCCCGGCCCGGCCCGAACCCCCAAATTTCCGGCCCGGCCCGGCCCGGCCCGGCCCGAATTTTTGGCTCAGATTTTAACCCAATTTTTGTCATAATTTTTGCGATTTTTAAATCAATTTTTTTGTTGAAATTTCATTGTTTTCCATGAAAAAGTCGCCAGATAGACAATACCAATGGTGTGGCTGGGGGTCCCCCCTAGGTACAATAGGTAGATGACGCGCCATCCTGGTACAGTAGGTAGGTCGCCGCCCCCGGCTGGTACAGTAGGTTGCTATTTTTGGCTCAAAATGGTATAAAATCCATATTTTTCATTCCAAATAATCGAAAAATTTTGAGGGTTTTAGAGTACATTTTCATCTAAACTTGGACATAAAAAATTTTGTTCCCCCCTAGCTCGGCCGGTCGGTACAGTAGGTAGGTTGATTTCAGGCCTTTCTGGTGGTACAGTAGGTCAGGGTAGTACTTGGGGGCAGTGTAGTTCCTGGTCCGGCGCGGCGGTTAGTGTACCTACCCCTTTTTTCCGTGCGGCGGTTAGTGTACCTCCCTGGGGGGGGAAGGGGGGGGGGAAGACCCAAATCCAGGAAAAAGTCACTTTTTGAGGTAGAAAATTTGACCGATTTTTACCCCTTTTTGGAAAAAATTCTCCATAAAAAGGGTATTTTGGCGACTTTTGACATCATTGACCTGAAAATCACCCATTTTAGGCCTAAAAATGGCCATTTTAGGCCTAAAAATGCCGATTTTAGGCAAAAATTGAGGCGGTTAGTGTACCTGGCGCGGCGGTTAGTGTACTAGTGTACCTTGGTCGCGGCGGTTAGTGTACCTTAGGGGGGGGGGCCGCCCCCCCCCCCCCCCCAGGAACTACACTGCTTGGGGGGGGGCACCAAAAACCCCCCCCCCCCCCCCCCCCCCCCCCCCCCCCCCCCCCCCCCCCCCCTGACTTGATGTTGCTCTGCTTCCCAGGTAACTGGAACAACGTCACTCAACAATGCGACTGCGAGTGGCCATCTGCAGGCCCGATGTGCGAGCTCGACTGCCCCCATGGCCACTACATCACCGATGACAAATATGGCGATGGAGCGATTCGCTACTGTTGCAATTGCCCGAGCAATCACTCCTCTACTGGAGTCCTGCGCCTCCTCGGGCAGTTGCAAGTATGTACTGCGCATAAAAAATACTTTTTTCGGCCACCGCTTTCCCCCAGCAACCTTTTTCTTTCCTCCCTGACAACATAGTGCTCCCCCCACACCACTCTTCGTCTACCTTCCAACTCTTAAGGCCACTATCTCGGTTTTGTTCACACACACATGACTCTACATTCCTCACTTTGCCAGTTGACTTTTACAGTGCCGTATGTACAGTCCCGCCCTTCCTACCCATTTCGCCTCCTTAATCTTCCCCCCCCACTGTATCCAAAACCTAATAACACTGCACGGCTGATTCTTATATAACGACCTTTTGGTTCCCAACCCCCCCCCCCCCCCCCCCCCCCCCCCCCCCGCCCCCCCCCCGGGGTTTTTGTTTTTTTTTTTTTTTTTTTTTTTTTTTTTTTTTTTTCTCTGTGGAAGACATACAAAACATTACTTTATATTGGTCGCACAATGATCATATGAGAGTTCATCAATTCGATCCTGATTTTCAGGTTCAGCCACACTTAACCACTGCGCTATTTGTAATTCTCACAAAACATTTTCATCTGAAAATAACTTAGCAGAGCACCCACGTTGCTGCGGGTCTGATACATTTTACTGTCTGCATTCTTTGTGTGTGATTGCGAAACGCAACGTCACTGCCCCACCACTTTCCTGCTTTACGATTCAGGAAAAAAATTTGACCAATTCTTAAAAGTCATTGTGCGACCAATACCCCTGCTCAACAGTGAGTAGTTTTACAGTAATTTGACCACCCCAGATGCTCGTTTTCGATCGCGTCACAGAAATTGTAGACTGTCTGTTTCGGAAGACGTGACCAATCATGCTCGAACACGTACACACACATGAACAGCATCTGTTCCTCAATGATTCGTTTTCAGCTTGGATTGTCCAGCCTCACCCCCATCCCCCGGTGGTCAAATCGTGAGCGCGCTAAACGACAGCGCCCTGTTGCTGACGTGGCAGATGTGTGACGGCTTCCTGCCCAACTATTTTGCGTACGACTTCGAGGTGTTGGTCGAAACGGAAGGATCCGAATCGCTCATCTGGTATTTGGCACGTTCCGACCAGCTCGCTAACTCACCCGACCGATCACTGGTGCTGCACCGAATGTGCAGAAAGAAAATGGTAATTATTATTGTGAGCGTGCTTGTGCAGTTGAATTCCATCGGATACATATACGCACTGGGATTGAACACGAAACAGTTTTCGTATTTAGGCTGAATCACAGGGCTCTTGTTGCACGGGAATTCCTTGCCACGAGGACGAAACACTTCCTGAGCAATACAAGACACTACAGTTGAAACCGTGAGTGCTGTGATGTGTGTCTTTCGAGGTTATGAAGGCGGACCTGCAACTACTATCAAGCGCCTCACATAAAACTGTTTTTCTCGTCTCGTCGAGGCCTCCCACTGTTCACATCAAGTGTGTTGAACACTATTGGGCCACCTTGCAAGTCCACGCGATTTCTAGGAGCCTACCAGGGTCGGATTAAAAAAAATTATTATGAAACTTTAAAAAAACTTTTAAAACTTCTTTTTTAAATATCACTTTTTTTATTCCGGACCACCAAAAAATTGATTTCTTGAAGAATGAAATTGCCTTTTCCACTGACATGCTTAGGTCCATCAGCTGCGATCTAATCCCTTTGGTCAAGGCGGACTTGGGTGGACACGGAAACCGGAACACGGGATGTGATCTTGTGGGAGCGCACCCGTCCAGACACTCCCATGAGGATCGCGCCGCACTCAGTCTCGTCGAGTGCAGCCAGGCAACACTCCCAGTGCAGCCACTGACACACTCAAGCACGCTCCAATCGTCCACAGGTCGTCCGTCGGATTCTTGACCAAATCCGACGGGAACACGCGGCCTTCTCAAGACCGCTTCGCAGGCTCCTTCAACCGGCCTCCTCAAGGCCGCCTTTCTTGCTCCCTTTTGCCGGCCTCCTCAAGGCCGCACTTTTCAGCTCCTTTCGGTTTCCTTCTTCTTTCTTCGTCTAAAAGCTATAAAAGGAGAAGGTTTGACTTGAAATAATTGCACACACAAAATACAAGTCAAGCAAGCCAGCCAATTCAGCTGGCTGCAGAAGTTCCTGCAGTTCTCGCTCTGCTCGAACTGAACCCCCTTTTTGCGCTAGCTCAGCACACTTTATCCGGGGTTAGAACGGTAAATGCAACAGAAACAAAATAAACAGCACGGCGACGAAACGAAAACAAACAAATACAAAAATCCTCTGACTGCCAGCGACGAAACGAACTCAGAATAATCTGAACGCAATACAAGAGAAATAACACTTTCAGTCAGCAGGCGGAGGAGTGGCAGTCACACTTGATCCAGTAGCAGTGTCACCATGCACGCGAGGGTCACATCTCCCCCGACCAGCCTGAGCGAACTACCTCGTGAGCAATACAGCGATCGATTGAGCAGTAGAATTGAGCATTTGATTGACGTAGAAGTTGTCGTTCGCTGTCCATGCCGAGGTCTAACTGGCTGACGGCGACCAGAGTTGATTCAGCAAGCTGAGCGTTGTGACGAATAGGAGTTCGAAGGTAAGACTTTTCTGCATACCAACGCCAGCGCAAGCGTCCTGTCACTTTTCGCCCGAAGGCTCCCCACCCGAGGGTGAACCGACACTTGCATTGCCAAGCACCGTACTCAGTGACAGTCCCGCCAACCATCCTGCCAGCAGGATGGTTACTAGCCAGGGTCCGAGTAGTCCCTCTTGCTAGCTGCTTCAGTTAGACCCCGACGGCACCATTCCACGCGGTAGATTGAATAGACGAGGTGCCATCACAACCAGTCCAACACCAACACGATCCATTGAGCAATTTGAACACCCGTCATCAGTATGCTGAGCCAATTTTACTTTATTATGACTCCTTTTCGCAATACTGATGAACCATGTTGCGGGAATACAGGCCGTCGCCACTAGGTCGATCACTCTGACGGAGCAGGAAAAGTGACTCAGCGCACCAGGCCGACAATCACACTACCAGATACAGATCAACCATTCCACTTGAAAGCAGCGACTGAATATTCCCTGAGTTTCGCTCCACTTTGCGACGTTATCAAATAACGACGACTTTTCAGATCGCTCTTTCTTCTTTACACGCCAAGCAGTAACAACATAAAAATTCTTCTTCTTCACAACGCTGTACAAACATAGCCAATCAGGTTAGTTTCGCTGAGCAACAAATCCAATCGAACAAAAATCCAATCGAAAAATCCATAACAAAATATAAGGGCATTATGCACCCCACCTACTGCCTTATGCACAGTAGGATTTTCCGTCTCTCGTGCCGCACCATCACTCCTGCATCATCGGCTCAACCGCTGCCGCGGCCGTCTTGCCGGAATCGCCTTCCTTGTCCTCATCTTGGGTTTCACTCGAGCTCGAGCTTGAGCCGCTCGACTCACTGCTGTCACTGTCTCCGCTCGAACCTGACGAGCTCGACGAACCCGAACTCGGTGAGCGAGACTTGCGATGTTTCTTTTCGTTCCTTTATCACCCTTCACGGTCGATCGACTCGATGCCGTGGTGGCAATGCTCGACACTGACGTAGCACGCGAAGCCGATGCATCACGCTGTGACTGCACAGGCACGGCACACGTCTGCTTTATGCGGTATCCCGGTTCTTGAACACGTCGTTGTTCGTACAATGTCTGAGCCAGCCTCTGAAGCTGGGCATCACTCGAACGCGGGTATTTAGCACGCGCCTCCGCGTAACATTCGTTGAACAATCGCTCCTTGTGCGACAACACTGGCGGTATCGGTGGCGGCGGTATCGTCAAGCCACCCGTACCAGTCGCACTCGAACTTGCACTCGCGCTAGGTCCAGCCACTTCCGGCGTCGTCGACCTTTTATCGGTCCTTTTCTCTTTCTTTTCTTTCTTTTCCTTTTTGGCCTTCTTAGCCGCTTTCTTCTTCTTGCGCTCTTCACTCGCCTCGCGACGTGCGCGTCCACGTTCGCGTTCACGACGGCTGAGACTTGTGCTCGCCTGACCATATCGACTGCGACTACGGCTGCGACGACTCTTTCGCTTCCTGGCAGCCTGGGCAGCCTGGTATTCTCGTGACTGATCCACAGCCTGTGCAACACGTCGAATTCCGGCCGGAACACGCGGTCCCGACAACGATCGCTGACGAGCACCCGGACCACCCTGACGCACTTGCGACAGTGAACCACGCGGCTTCTTTGCCGGCGGCGGTCGTGCATCTGCTGAGCCGCCCGAGCCACCCCCCCCCCCCCCGCCATGAGCCAGACGACCCGGCTGCTGCGACTTTGGTGGTTTGTTCCAGTCCTCAGCGAAATCCAAATTGTTCAGGTCGCAGTTCTCAAAATAGTTGCCGTCGTCCATCGATTTCACTCCAGTCTTGTGTTCTTCATGCGGCATCAATTTCACGATCTCCACACAGTCCGGCAACCAACCACCCGTATCACGGTGTGTGGTTTGATTGAACTTTCCCGGATCATTCGCTGGCCATGGGTCGATCGGCGGCAGCATTTGGAAATCCTCAGTCTTTGGATTCACTCACAGGGACGACACGAATGTCGACGAGAAGTACACTGGCTTATGCTCCGCGCCAGTTTTCAATCGGTAGCCACGACCCGTCACGTCGGGCTCACCAGGAGGAGGGTGCGTGACGTTGTGTTCCCCGGTCGGAACTTCCGAGAACGGGAGGTGATGTGGTCTGGCGAATAGACACACACACCCATACGCGTCGAGGCGTATAACGAACGGACCGGTATTATGTGTGTGTGCTGCGGTGCACTGTGTATGTGACATTGCGCTCAGCCGTTGGGTTTATGCAGCCTGATTCTGAACCGCAGCCAGACCGCGTTCCCGTAGCTCAGTTGGTAGAGCAACTGGCTGTCCAGGCCTGGTGGCTGAGAGGTCGGAGGTCCGAGATCCTCTGGGAGCATACGTTTGGTGTGGCGGTTCAGAGATCACAGGAAATATGACAAAGGGTAAACAAAGGGAATGTGACTTTGGGGATAAATTTGAAGAGAGATAAAGACTTAAAACACCATGCTCATTTTGTATCGCAAAAAGCAAGGACTAATCCATGACTACAACAAACGAGAGGCGAGGACGCATGGAGTCTGTTCGTAAATTACGAACACGCTCAATAACTGTACGGTATACGATGGGGTGATATGTATACGTAGTACGTAACGGTTGTTGGGATGTCTAGGAACTTGGATGCGTCTATCACAACACCATTTCAAACTGAAATATAAGCGCCGCGGGGCGATTTTTTGAAAATCATGAGCAGTAAAACGCTATGAAACATGCCCTTTTACCTTAAAAAAGTGAGAAAACAACGAAAAAAAGTAAAAAATAATAAAAAAAGGTGCAACTGACTTTTTTTAAATTTAAAATAAAAAGTGACCAACTTTTTTAAAAAAGATTTCTCACAAAATTTATGCAACCCTGGGTCGGGCTTCCTCAGGCCCGGATTCCGTAGTTCAGGGAATAGGGCGGTTGTTTTAGCTCACAGGTCGGCATTGGTCGAATGTCTGCCCTGACTTCCAGGGTTCACCCTCTGCATTCACCCTGCAGCTGCAACGCAACCAATGTGACGTTGAGTCTGAACATGAACAATCCATTGTACGTGCCGCAACGCGCGGATCCCGACAAGCCGTTCGTTCAAATCTACACTGATCAACTGTATGGTCAATCTACACTGCCCGCACACGCGCCAGAATTCAAGGTGACATGCATGAATGGCGTAAAAAATCTTTATCGAAAAAATCGCTTGACCGGGGCAAGATCATCCGATCTAGTGTAATCCGATCACTAAGGTTGATATCGTTGTGTGCGGTATACGTATAGTTGCGAATCGAGGTACTCTCCGGGATCTTTTATTTCTCCAACTCGATATATATATAACACAAAAAACAACCGGACAACTCCACGAACGGAACACAAGCCAAGGAACCGGAGGGACGAACCAATACACAAAACAATCCAACCACCAAATCAACAGAAACAAGCTACAATCTTCCCACTCTATGTACAGTATCTGTCATTGTAGTGCTGTATTTCTCTTGCGACATTGCCTTGGCTTTTCACAATTATTTTCTGTCTCACAATGGTCTCCATTTTTTCCTTCCTCCCATTTTGCACATGAAAACAATCATCACACCCAAAGCGCAAGCAATTCGCAAATATTAAAATCACCACAATACATACTTGCGACATTGCCTTGCGCTTTGGGTGTGATGATTGTTTTCCATGTGGGAACTCAGATGGGAGGAAGGTAGAAAATCGGAAAACAATTGTGCAACAGAAATAATTGTGAAAAGCCAAGGAGGACTCGAACACCGACCTTTTGCTATAGGCGGGCCCCCAAAGTCGAGCAACCCCCGCAACGTCTATTGTAATCGTTGTTCGGGAGCGACCGACGTGTCTTGTTAATCTCGTTGGTGGAATGCAACGGAAAAGTGATACAATTCGGCGTCCAATCAACGGACGCTATTGGGTCCATGGCTGTCGGTAAATGACCGATCTTCCTTCATTTTGATGACAATTATGCAAAGACGAACCAGCCCCAAACATGATTCTAGCCTAAAGCTAAAACAAGGCGCTCTCTTCATGCTACACATGTTGCTTGTGTTTTGTAGCTTCTTTGCAATACACAACTGCCTGGTGGTGCTGTGAGAACTATGTGAATCACGAAATTCGGATGCAGAATGTGCCCAATTCCGATTGTTTGTTCGAAAACAACGCTGGGCTGATGCGGGTTAGTTTTAGATGTATAATGTTCCGTTACCATAAGGGCGACCTAATCTAGGCTAATATAAATCCGGAAACCGGAATAAATTTCCGGATTCCGGATGATTTACGCAGTAAATCTTTGCGGAGTCCGAACATATTTCCGGAGAGCAATTGTGTTTTTCGATGCAAATTATTTCGTGTTCAGGATTTTGAATGATTGGACCAAAGTCCGCCCTAAAACCTTTGAGACTTGCACATATATGGCGAACTCTGTGCTCCACCCAATCGTGGGATTGATACGGTAGGCTGCGAACGAGCGCTGAGTTTCATGTTGAGCTGTGTTCTGACCAGGGCAGCAGCGCCGAGGCTCTGCGCAAACGCTGTGTGCACCGCATATTGTCTGTTTCGATGCGTTGTTCCTCAGATCAACATCGCAACCGAGGCAGGCACCAGCGAATGGTCCACATGGATACGTATACCCGACGAATCACCAGCGATCCCACCATGGTTGATCGGTCTGCTGAGCCTGGCCTGTGTGCTCATTGTTGGGCTGACGATTGGCATGGCCTACTTCTATCGGCAGTACAAGATTAAAGGGGTTGGCGTCATTCAGTTTTTCCGACTCACCTGCAACTTTATGATGCTGTCGGTAAAATTTTGGCTGAATAACATGGGCACAAATATACTCGAAAGCGCCACTGCCACCGGGGGCGATTGCGCAACAGAATGTATTTGATATGCATAACGCACGCTCTCCAACTCGGTGCGTAAATTCCATTTTCACTCCCAAAACATTTGTGCATTGAATGACGTTGCCGTTCGCGTAAGCACGCAACAAATTGAGGTCTGCCAGCTCGAAATTGTCATCATCGAGGTCGGGGGCGCAAGTGACTTCTGTGACGGTTGTGTTTTCGAGAATTTGGGCCATAGACTACATCATAAAGTTTATAATTGAGGAATCATTTATTTTGTCGCGCAGAGCGGATGCGCAACACGGTGGTGCCCAAATTTTATTTTGTTTATGAATTTGTTTTGCTTTATTTTATTTTATTTCGTACTTTGTGAGATTGAGTCACAGCGTAATGTAGTTTTAACCAGCCCAAGAGTTATTCTTGACAACTTTGACCCTGGTGAAAAAACTAGTGCTTCAACTGCATCGCTAACTTCATGGAAAAGTTGCGAACACCATTGTGCGTCCGAGGGGATACTTGGCGCTGACACGGCTTCGTTTTGCAGGACTGGCAGCGTGTGTTCAGGCCAGTGTTTGAGCGTATCTTCGGCTTTGTGCCCGATCGCGTACGCTTGCCGCCCAAGCGCAAGCCCGATCTTGCAAAACTTCATTTCGATTTTGGTTGGTCCTGTTCTGGGGAATTGTTGTTCAGATCTCCAAACAATATTTGATGTTTGGATAGAACGTTAGCTATGGATGTATAGTTGTGCCACGAGCCGATCCTCATCACCCACCGTGGGTGACCGGCCTGAATATACTGAAGCAGTCGGCAAATGAAAGGACGCAAGCCAGTATTATTACACATGCAACATGTTTACCCTAACCGATCTAAAGATGCCATTTATTCGTGCGATAAATTTGGTGTTCCCTCTGATCACTTCTACGTTTCTTGACATTCCCTAAATTGTACCGCAGTGTCCTTCAGCGGACGACAGCGATTGCAGCACGAACTTTGCGCCCACGCCGAATACACCACCGAAAAGCCAGACACCAAACTACAGTGGTTCGGTGGGTGCATTTCATACTCGGCCCAAACAAAGTATACGACAAAATGTCTCATCGCAACAGCAGCGCATCAAGTATCACGCATGTTTCGAGCCACGTTGTCGACCTGTTGGTTGTCATGCACGATGATGGCTGCTGTGTTTTCAAGGCGATGAAACATTTTCTGTATACCGCCTCTAGGACCGCTATAAAAAATGGAAAGATTTATATGTGATCAGGATCGCACCCCCATCGCCGAGGTGTCGTCACCACCGGTCGATGGCCAATGATTTGTGCGTTCGTTTGGAAGACTTGCAATCAAGCAGCAACATGACCATCGGTGTACATGTACCGTATGAACCTGCCACCACGGTGCGCGCTGCTGTTCGGGTGGAGGCAATTCGCTGAACGACACAATGTCATTTATTGTGATTTATAGATGTCAATCGTGCATAGCTGCAAACAACTTTTGACACCGGAGTGGACCACCTAAAGCCCAGGGGCTCAGGGAGGGGGCTTGAAGTGATCTCTACAATTGAATGCTGACCGCGTTTGTTTGCAGCCATTTTTTCAGAAAAATGAAGACAAGATATCAGAAACCCAGATTTAGGGAATGGATTTTCAACTCGTTGCTTTTTCTTTTTTTCTCCTCCTGTGAAAATATGTGGGCTCCGTGAAACATCACAAAGCAACGAGTTGAAAATCCAGTCCCTGAAATCTGGGTTTCCGATACGTTGCCTTCATTTTCTGAAAAAATGGCTGCAAAGCAAACGCCGTCAACCAGGGTTGTTTCAAAAAGTGGTTAATTAAAAAAAATTTTTTTTATTCAAAAAAATTTTTTTGGAATTTGGATTTTTATTTTTTAATAAAAAAAGTTGCCCAAAATGGGCTGAAATGTCCAAAAATAGCACCTTTTCGGCAAAAAATTGGCACTTTTTTTCTGTGGACGGGACAATTTTTCCAAAATCGCGCCTGCGGCGCCCTGTATTGTCCCCAAATCCGTACAGGGATGCGCGGGGCTGGTCTTTGGAGTGATGTGGCACCGATAATGTACTACTGCATGCTGCTACACAT
>JASAMV010004737.1:0-24518 GCA_030248065.1 Rhynchonema sp. JSB1_4
ATTCCACTCCCTTCATTGATAGAACACCGCCCCCAAGCCTTAACTTACTGTGCCTGTGCCACATATACGTAAGTGGCAGTGACATGATAAGGCTGTGTTGTTAGTTAGTTTATTGCGTCGGCACCAACTCACTAATATAATATCGTTAATAAGGCTGTGTTGTCATGTCTAACGTTGTTCAAGCTGGCTCACATGGTGCAGCTACCTTTTTTGCATAATTGCATGACTATTAAAGGACAAAAATCGGATAGCAATTTACTTTCAGGTGTGTTATCACAATTCACAAAAACGACCTTTTTTTACCAGGGAGCCAATATGGAAAATAGAATAGATGGAACGAACACCCAGTAATTGTCCCGCTCACATGAGAAAATAGACTCCCCTTGTTCTATTTCCGACACTACGGTAAATCCCAATAAATTTTCGTTATGTTGGTTGTTAGAAAGTTGACGGCGCTTACTTGCAGCTCCTTACCAAAAATGCTGCCAAATTTAGGCAGACTGCGTTGTGCTGGAACTCGAAGATGGCGTTGCACTGCCGAGCAAACAGCAGGTTCGTTCGCTTTTTTCTCCTATAATTTGGCTTATGTCATGCATGACCCCCACACACAGCCATGCTTTGCATACAATGTCATCTTCGTTGCCAGGCTCGCACAAACGCCGTCAATTGGCTGAATAATCGTCCGACAGAGATGAGTTGTGTTGAATTGGGGTTGCGTGTCAACTCGGCGGCTAGTGGGCTGATAGAGGAGGACGTTAAGGTTGGTTTACATAAAAGATGGTCATTTTTAACAATTTGTTTTCTAAAGTTAATTTTAGACGATTGCATCTGCATCCAATCAGCCAGACTCATTTATGATCCCAAAAATCGACGACATTGAAACATTACATGTTGTTTGGCAAACGTTCACGAACAATTATGGAAAGGAGTCGATTAAACGAATGATTGCAAATGTTGGTGGGTGCTGGTTGTTTAGTTGATTTGACCCGTTCACAAATTGCTTTGCCACACTCCTGGGGACAAAGCGGTCCACAATTCGTCTTTGACCTCTTTCACTTTCCCATTTTTCCGTCCAGGACACCCGCTGGGTTGCGTGGATTGAAAGTGCTCGTGCTCTACTGGACATGCCACAAATCCTCAATGCCGCACGCAATATGCACAAAGCTGGCGATTTCTTCAGACTTGACGCCGTTGTGTTTGGATCGGATGACTTTTGTGCCAGTATTGGTGCGTTGTGTTTCGTTTTCTGTTGTTCTCTGCTGACGGCTTTTGATGTCACGAGTTTGTCCTTTTGGTTGTCTCGTTTGATTGTTGGAATTTTAATCGCTTTCCACGGTTGGATTTCGCACACGTTCGCACGCGCAAGCTCTTCTCGGCTTATATAGTCAGGTTGAAATATCGGGCTTGGATGCTTATCACTGGCTGCCGTATGTGTTGTGCACTGATGATTTCAGCTTGATGTTTCAGCGGTAGTATATTCGCAGAGAACAGCTCGTGCGTATGAATGTGTGTCGAAACTTTGACCGTGGAAAGGGATAAAATGCCATATTGTATGTAAGAGGCTAATTATATCATACACAGCAAATATTTCTACACCTGTGCTTATAGTTCCGGACGGAAAAGAACCTGTTTTTTTCGCGAAAGAAGTTTTTGGGCCAAAAATATATTTCCATGAAAAAGCGTGCGAAGTCTTCCCCAACTTTTGCCAAAATAACGTTTTTGACCCTCATATTTCAGCATTATTAAAATTCATGAATGCCGAAGTCGAAGTGTCATCTAGAGGTTGCAATATTACCACTGCACTATATCTCCAGCAGTTTTTGGAGCCAAGGTGCCCTGTACCTGTTATACCCTGGTCTGGATTTTATCCCCTGAAAATTTTTCGTTTTTTTCGGGTTTCTTTCACAAAACGTAAAGAACTGGTTTTTTCGCAATTGCACCTGAGATGCAATTTTTGTGCGGTATTCCTCAAGTAACTAATTTTCGAATTTTCCTTTCAAGGATAACAACATCTTCCTTGCTCACACAGGCGCGACCCGAACTAGTCAAGGCGAGGAGACACTCTACGCGCGCCAACGTTTTGTGACCTGTGCCAAGGCGCATGGACTGCAGGTCGAGTTTCTGTTTCTAATAGTATACGCGCCATGATCTTTTAGTGAAATTAAACGAGCAAACTGTTAGGCTTGCTAACTCAGGCATCCCTAAATGAGCGCGAGAATTACATGGGCGTTGTCGATCTGAGTTGACGACAGTAACAGTACTAAACCGTTAGGTTTAGGGATTTACGGAAAATATCTACTCTCCAACCACGAACCACCACAGTGTGAATATTGTGAGCGATTGATTTTGCAGGCAATTGATTCGGTTTACATTGATCTGAAAGATATGGATGGATTGAGAAGACAGAGCGAACAAGGTACTGCTGCTTGCAACAGTTCTGTTTTCTTTGCTTGGTTGATTCGGAAAAAAAGTCGAGAAAACTCCATAAGGTCAACTGAGCTGAACAACAAGACTGAGTCGACCATCTGATGTTTCACAACTGGTATTTGCACTCATTCATGATTGTTTTTTTGGCTACTGCAAAACCATTCTCACCCGCCACGACCACAATTCATGATTAACAATAGGTTTCGCGTGGGGTTTCACCGGCAAACAAGTGATTCATCCGTCCCAAGTACCCGTGGTGCACCAAGCATTCAGTCCTTCATCAAAACAGGCGCAGTGGGCCACCGAGCTGATTGCCGAATATGAAAGGTCAGCTGTACCTCTAGCTGTTCTATTTTTTGTTTTCCCTTGCGCTGAGGATGACCCGTTGCACCGCCGGTCTGCGTACAAGGTAAGAAACGGGGCCTGCTCCAGCAAAGGGAACCTGGCAAGAAACGGATACAGAATTCTCCGGTCAGGAAAAATGATTCCCTTCTTGCAGACACCAAACGGAGGGTAAGGGTGCCATGACGTTCCGCGGTCAAATGATAGACCGACCGTTGTTATTGCAGGTGCAGCTGAAGTGTTGCTTAATTGTCTGTTAATTCAAGGCGCGTGTGCACATTTGCACATTATTCCACAATTTCAGGCCCAGAATATTGTTAAAATGTTGAGCATTATCGAGAAGAACTCAGTTTCGTCTGTGCGTTGAAACTAACGGTGCAATATTTCCCTTGCACCGATCTTTCTGTGATTGTATATACTGTATATGTATGTATGTGAGCAAAACACGCTTTTATTTTGTGATTTGAAGCTCATGAAATGAAGTAATAAACACGGTATAACCAGTGTAGTTCCTGGTCCGGCGCGGCGGTTAGTGTACCTACCCCTTTTTTCCGTGCGGCGGTTAGTGTACCTCCCTGGGGGGGAAGGGGGGGGGAAGACCCAAATTCAGGAAAAAGTCACTTTTTGAGGTAGAAAATTTGACCGATTTTTGGCCCTTTTTGGAAAAAATTCTCCATAAAAAGGGTATTTTGGCGACTTTTGACAACATTGACCTAAAAATTACCCATTTTAGGCCTAAAAATGCCCATTTTAGGCCTAAAATTGCCTATTTTAGGCAAAAATTGAGGCGGTTAGTGTACCTGGCGCGGCGGTTAGTGTACTAGTGTACCTTGGTCGCGGCGGTTAGTGTACCTTAGGGGGGGACCCCCCTCCCCCCCCAGGAACTACACTGGCTATAACTAAAAAGTAGCACAGCAAGTTTTGAAATTTTTCGACGCAGTGCAAACGTTTCTGTGGTTACTCAAAACAGGTGGACTTGCAATTAACGAATGCCCAAAGTGGATGCTTTTAGTTTTACGAAGGGTGCAAAATATGAGGCAGAAAAACAAATTTGGACAAACAAACAAACAAAGTTTTGGACACATACACGCCACAAAATCAAGCACACTCATCAGTGCGTGCAGTGAGCTTGAAAGGATTCAAATCAGCCAACAACCGCAACTGGTACTCATATTGAGTTCAAATCTTTGAATTGTGGAGGCAAGGCCAAATATTGCTTGATATTCTGTTCCAAAACTTCACGTTGCGCAGTCAGAAACAACAAAAGTGGCTCAGAATTATGGCAAGCGAGGCAATACGCGCCAAACAGAACAATTATCAACACTGTTACCATCACCCAACGAAGTAATGGTACCAGATAGTTTTTGGCAAGCTTGAAGAACCAACACAAGACAACAGAAATACTGGAAATCGTTACCCGATGTTTGATCTGCACAAAACAATAGCCCACCCCCGCACAAACGCATTCCACAAACGACAGAAAGAGAAAGACCAGTTTGAATTTCAAATTTCGCGCGCTCAGTGCTTGAATCAGGGAAGCTTCACTTGGTGCATGTGTTTCCGGATGCAAGTTGATCAGATCGATGAGGTCATGCAGGGCCCAATTTGGTGCGAAATTGTATCCGACATTTCGAGCCTTGCACAGCGGACACGGGAAAATGGCTCTGGAAATACATGAATGTTTTTGTTACATTTTTTTGTTATCTGCCCTGCCCATCGACACTGTGAACTCATTCAAACATGACAACGAGTCATGACCGACTGTCCGAGATGTTGTCAATTGAAGCATTCAGCGATTGTTGTGCATTCGCACTGACGATGGCCTGGTTGACAGACGAGTCACGAGGTCAGGGATGAATAAGGCATTCAATTTAATGGGCATGCTGTTTGTATGCCGATGCAATAACATTTTCACCAAACCAACCTGTCATCAGCCCAGCTCTTCAAGCACGTTTCGCACAGAGAATGACCACAATGTAAAATGCTCGGTACTCTGGAATGAAAAGATCGACGTTTAGACCGATGAACTGTGCAAATGCTCATTGGTAGTGTAATCCAACGGCCTGGTGCACCTGCACGGACGATCACCTGATCACCTGGACGATCGCCAATCTACTTGCTGTTGTGTACTTGACCGAATTCACACGCACGTGGACCACCAGATAAAAAAAAAAAAAAAAAAACTATAAAATAAAAAACCACATCCCCTCATTCTCACTTTAAGAAAAAGATCAGCGTATCCCCTCAACAACCAACCAACCACACAACAAAAACACCACAACATAACCCACCCAACTTATTCTCTAAAATACAAACAACAACCCAATAACCCAACCAAACAAACAACAAAAAAAAACCCAAAAACAAAACAAAAAAACAAAAAAAAAAAAAAAAAAAAAAAAAAAAAAACTGCTTGCAGCACATCACTTATTTTTGTCCACACGAATAACCAAAACAAGTGTACGGTACATTGTAATGTTGAGTCGATAAACCAACTTTGTGTAGCCACACATGCAAATCGGACAGGAGAGTAGATTCACACGATCAATGCACAAAATCAGCTTGTTTGAGTTTGATTGAATTGATGGCTTGGGAACGGGTTTGGCTGGACTTTGATCTGATGACTCAGTTTTTGACTCGGATACTGACAAATCATTCGGTTGAACATCCAGTTCGTTATCACAGAGAAATGATTCGAGACCGGCCATTTTATTCTTTAAAATTGAAACAATCTGAAAAATAATAGATTAATTGGTCTGAGAGAGTGCGCTCATTTCGAGTACACCTGGCGATGACCCGGAGCACAGCTTGTGCTGTGCGTGTACATGACAACATGTGGAGTTGAAGATCATAACTGATTCATAAGCCGCAACAGAATAACTGTGCTCCGTTAGTTTTATTCCAACAGAGAAGAGTATGTCCATGAATGTGTGGAAAAAACTTGAAGCTGCAAGTTTGAAACTCTAACTTCGCGCGAGCCATTTATTGTCGTCGTGCTGCACTTCGCAGAGCAACAATGGCAACAAACGCGAAGTGTGCTGTTGTGGTGACATAGCGCTTTGCCTTTGACTTATGGAAACAACAAGTGCTGATAAAGCAGTGTTTGTTGAACGCTTACTCACTCGCACACGACGATAAAGTGAAATAAAAAGAAGTGAACATTGGTTGAGGTGTACCGGTACACACAGGTACACAGATCAGCGTTTTCGTAGAGCAGCAAAATGGGAGCGTTATACGCAAGGAAAGCCACTGGTTTTCCTCAAGGAAATGGATTCCAAATATGGCTGTTACAGCCATCCTAGCCGAACACTTGAAAAGGTGTCGGGTGAACACGCAGAAAATTTGAAAACTAAAAAGACGCGCGTCTGTTGCTGGTTTAAATCTGCAGTGTGATATTTGTTTGCGTTTTGGGGGTTGGCAGATGCCCCAAGGTCACCAAACTGTACTACACCTTGTGTGTGTCATGTTATCATCATCATGGCAGATGCTGTTCGTTCCACACGTCGCCAAGGTTGCGTATTTGAAATATTTGCAACGGCTTGAACATAACTGTTGACACGGAAAGCACCGAGAAGCGCAGAAAACTGTATAATACATGTACTTGCTAGTACGTGTATACATCTGCACCTGCAGGTCAACAGTGAAAGTGACAACATTATTTCATGACGAAAACAGTCGTAAAATGACTGATTTGTGCTAATTCGTGCCGGCGGCCTCATGTCAATCATTGAGATTCTTTGGGCAAAACTGTCGCTTGATGACCGCCACGAAGCTGCGTATACGCGTCATCAACGGATGTCTGAACAACAACAGCCAAAGCTGTTCAGTAACGGGGTCACGTGACGGATTCGACCAAACCGGGGATCCAGGATGTATTCCGTGAAATGGATTGTATGCAATACAAACAAGTTTGAGTTCCGTGTTCACGGCTGTCATTGAAATGCGTTCAGTCACACTGGTCTACACAAGCCTATAATAATGAGTGGGAACTGGAATCATTGTGGACGTACACAAATTCGCTTTCTTGATTCCCAGTTCCTGACTGACTGAACACACTCTTTCAGTTGAGTTCACCATTGTATCATAGGCATTGCATAGGCTGGACGCTTCATTGGATGGTCCCTTCTTCGGAAGGCAATATGGCGGAGACTTGGAACGCTGCCGTGACGCACCACTTGAAACAGGCCTTTACGGGCTGTGCTCAGCTCACTAGTGGATGTTTGTTCGATAATCATCGTCGATTATGTTCGACTTCAGCTGTGTGCTTCATGACAGGTGAAGGCCGAAGTGACCAGTCTCCCAATCCCAAAACATGAACGACTTATACTTTTCGCAAGATTTAAGCGGCAAATCAATTTCAAGCCTATGGTGGCGGCTATCACGTAGTAATTACTGTATGCACAAAGAGTGACACAATCAAACAAAACAGAACCCCAAATCATCGCGGAACACCAGTTTTGTCCATAAGAACCACATTATGTTTTTCACCTGCACCTACAGTCTGAACGAAAAGTTGTTCGCAAGACATTGACGTTAGAGGGTATACTGTATTGCACTGAGCAACATTGTGCGGGAAATTGTGCTGTTGTGAGGCGGCCATGTGAAGGAACGAACTCCATGGCAACACGGCTCAGGGATTATCTCACAGGTAATCGTGGTGTTTCTGTTACCCGCTTTAGTCGCCCTTTGGAATATTGCTGGAAAAAATGCCACGGTTTTGATAGAAAGTCGGTCAGAGTGCAATCCAGTCGGTCCGTACTCAGAGCTGAAGAATTGTAGGAAACTTCAAAAGCGCGGTCTTTAATTAAGGCCTTGGACTTTGAGACCGCAAGCGGGACGCAGCCAGTACGGTACGCTCCATTCCATGATCATGAGGAGTCCGTGTTTCAGCGAAACGTTATGCAACCATTGAACTAATCTTAGATTCTGGAACGCTAATGCGGTTTACTCATATACATGGTGCTGTGTTGCTACGTAACGGGCTCAGACATGTTACAGTAAGCTTGGACTGAATATATTCAGAACACGCGCCGCTTCTGAATGCTATTTTGAAAATTGGCAGCTAACGCGTTTACGTCAGGGCTTTGGCTTTGAAGTTGGTTGGCTGAGGCGCGTAGTGCACGTATGAATTATTGGGCGCAAAATTGCGCACAGTGTATTTATGGCGGGTTTGTGACGAGCACCCACGAGGACGCAGCGCCAAGAACCTTTTCCATTTGCACTGACGGTGACCTGGTGCACCAAACGCCTGCTGATTGTGCGATTAGTTACCTGGAATGGGATTGGGATTCCCAGCTGTCAGCTCAGTTCTCTGTCTAATAACATCCGGTACCCACAACACACCATCTGTATACATGTACAGGACATCTCGGCATGTGCACTAGTTGCCCTGACTACCACACACTAAAGTGGCCAACTGACTCACGCACGCAACCAGCTGATTGCTGGCTTTGTTGTCACTCCCCGGCTGGAGCGAATGCAAGATAATTCAGACTTCAACACATCGCTGGATTTGAGTTTCGCTGAGTTTTCAAAATTGCGTTCACATGAATTCTAACGAAGCGTTATCGTTTCGATGAAATAATTACGTTCGCGCATAGCCCTGCCGCATCGAAAATCATAATTTTCAGTTCTATTCTTGAACAATGGAGAATTCACCGGAAGAAAACCACCCAGAAATCGGAAATGACGATGGGGCAACCGAATTGATGCGTGCTGCTGAGCGGGGTGATAAGAAAATCGTGCAGAAACTGCTAAAAAATGAACCGGATGTTGGTTAACACCGTGTTTATTCTTGTATGGCACTTCTGTCTTTTTCACAGACAGTGTTCAACGCTTGAATAATATCAGATTTCAAGCTTTTTTGCCTCCAAATTCCACGGTCGTGCGAGCGCAACATGACCAGCGATCATATGGCGCACCGTCCCTCCCATATTCAGTGCAGAGTTCAGAGTCAATCTCATCGGAGCAAGAATTTAATTTCTGACTAGTCCCAGGCTGCGGTAGGAATCTGAGGTTTGGATATGGTCATTGAAACATCACCAAGCCAGCTGACTAAGCCTCGCCCTGTTGTTTCAGGCGCCGTCAGTGTGCGATGACGTTGAGCGTGTTGCATTGCACTACGCTGTGTTGAGTGCAGACAGCAACATTGTGCAGTTGGTGTACAGCGCTGATCAATCGATGGTCGAACACGGGGATTGCGATGGGTAGGTGGCTGGCTGATGTTTCAATGGCTAATGATGTTTCTCATCACAATTCTGCTTCGTGATTTGTATTGTGTAAATTAATGTTTTTTAGGTGTAGACCCACTAGTTCAAATCTACTGTATAAGTCAAGAATTGTCACCGAAAAAACATTGATTTCACTCGCAACTCTCCACACCCGCACTTCTATCGCTTTCCCAGTCTTACGCCAGCACACACGGCGGCCATGTTCGGGTACACGGACATTCTGGAGTTGTTCCTCGGTTACGGTACCAATCCGAACCAAATGGACGCAGCGCGGCACTCGTTGTTGCATTGGGCTGTGGCTTGTGGTCATCTGGCCTGTGCTAGGGTATGTAAACCAACCACCATGCGAACTGTTCCTTTGACGACTTTCACAACCACCAGGTGCTTCTCGCTCACTCAGCCTGCCTGTGCTCCATTCCCGACTTATTCGAGGCGCAGCCACTGCATTATGCCACACAATTGGTATTTAAGCATGTGCATGAAACATTTATTTTCCTTTTTCTTTGGATTAAAAAAGTATAAAGATTACAACATTAATCTCTTCAGCCGTCGCTGGGCAACAGTGCGTCGATGTGCGAATTATTGATTGATGCTGGTGCACAAATTGATTGTGTTGACATTGATAACAGGACGCCATTGATATGGGCTGCGGCTGTTGGTTGGTGCCCTTGTGCCCTTCCTAACGTAACACAGGAACTTTTCCATTCGATTTTGGTTCTCGACCGTCGTTTACTGCAGCGTTTTCCCACAGTATTTCAGAAAGTTAACTTCCACAAAAATGATAACGATCAAGAAAGCAGTGAGTTTCGCGTCCATGGAGAAAGTGGACGATGTCGCTGAAATCAGAAATCTGAAAAATGACATCAACGAATTAAAACTCGGCCTTGTTGATTCAGGCAATCTGCAATGTTGCGACATCCTACTGCATAGTGGTGCACAACGCACGCACACCGATATGGATGGACTGAATGCATTGCACTGTGCTGCCAGTGGTGGTCACGTGACTGGTTGGTGATGTTTCAATTGGTTGCAAAGCACCGACCATGACCTGGTGCACCGGTGCAAGTGTGTGAAAAAGACCTCCATCATGCAAGCTGTTGTCAAGAAGGAAATATTGGTGCTTTACCTAATCGCACCGCCAAATCTAGATTTCGCGTAGTGTCAAAATGCGCTTGCGTGTAATCCGGATTCATTTGTTCACGAAATATGAACTGAACATGGGAAACAGAATGGTGTTTGAAGCCAGTGAACATTGTGTACAATCGATCATTGCATTCTAGCTTGTTGGTGTGAATGCGCCACAGCAGAGCCCTTTCGTATGGACAATGCCCGAATCAAGTTGGAACACCGCGCTTTTAAATCGCATTTTTTCTTAATCGATTTTCACCTAAATTTGGCTGGAAAAAACCATTCCAACCAGATGTACAAAAATTTCAGAATAAATGGTCATCAAAAAGTCCCTGTTTTCAGTTTGCCGTCTGCTGCTAACGATTCCGAACGATTCGAGTCCCCATCTGAGCTTGAAAAAGTTCGTTAACGCAACAGATTGTAACGGTGCAACGCCGCTTTGCTACGCGGCAGCTTTGGGCTATGTGCAGTGTTGCAAAGAAATGCTGCTCAATGGCGCGAACGTGAATGCGCAGGTTTGGTGATTGTGGTTAAATGTTTTTGAAACACCATTTTGCTGACAAATTTTCATGTCAATATAGCAACTAATGCTGGATGGTAGTTGCCGGTCCGCTGCACCATTTTCGAAATTGGGCGGTGCACCGACCGGATCATCGTCAATGTGATTGTGTCAAAGGTGTCCATAATAGAAAAGAAAGAGGTTTCCAAAAACAGTTATCGGTCCGTGAAACATCGGTTATTTGTCCAGGACCGTAAATGTCGCAGCCCGGCCCATTACGCTGCAGCCAAGGCACAATTGTCCGTGCTGAAAACCTTGTTGCAGTACAGTGCCAGCTTCCAACTGCAGAACTACAGAGGTGATCTGCCGGTACATGAAGCTGTCCAAACCGGATGTGCTGGTGAGAGGGAGAGGGTGATGATTACAGGAGATATACATCTATAAGCTCAGAAGAGCATTGTGTATTCGTCCAATTTTTAATAATGCGATTATACCTACATGCAAACTGCGGATGATTTGGTTATCAAGCCGATCGGGAATAACTGAATGGATTATGCCCGGGAAATGACAAAATGACAGAAAACTCATTCGGTGTGTTCAAAAAAACTCAGCCGCTCTCACGAATAAGAGCAGTACAGCTCTTCAAATCGATCAAACGTTGACGCCAGATAATGTACTATACTTAACAATTTTATCAGAAATAAAATTTCAAAACCGTTTCAGATGTAGTTGAATGGCTGCTGCACACGCATGCGAGCACCGTGCACAGCAGCAACCACATCGGCCGAACGGGTGTGCATTTGGCAGCAGCCAATGGTTGTGTCCATGTGCTGCGTGTGTACAGTGATGCACAGGCCGATGTTAATGCTGTCATGTTGTTGAAGGTACGGCTATACAATTTTGCCCGTTTCTAGATTTGATCTGCGATGCTCGCGACCTTTTATCTATTTGGGCTTTGCCTCGACTTTGTGCATTCTGCAGGAGTCCTTAGAGATCATACTGATGTATACAAACTGAGACTGAACAGTTACACGTCAGCGCGAGTCAACCATACACTGACCTTACTGCTTTTCTCCTGAGAGAGCGCGATCCTGGCAGATTAAACGCAAGCCACCTTCTTCACACAACAGGGTCATACGGTCACACCACTCGATATCGCGACGACCAAAGGCCACCAAAAGGCCATCGACTTTCTGCAACGACACGGAGCCCGGAAGGCGTCTGATCTGCCATCGACTGTGAGACAACAGGCACTCGATCAGTTGTTGGCTAATAAGAATGGTATGTATTGATGCCTCGGCACATTGCTTGCTCGGGCGTTGTCTGGACATGTACTTTGGCTAGGGCTAGCATTAATTGGTCCTAAAGCCTGTCGACGCCTTAACCTACGTCCTAACGCCGAGCCTAGGTAACTCTAGTCCCAAACGCCACCGATATGCGGCTGCCTAATTCAAACGAATCCAAGTTTATGCTGGCGGATGTGTTTCAGCGCTGCCGCCTGAAGCGACCATGGAAAACTCAACGAGCACCGAAGACAGCTTGGAATCGGAGAGACTGAATTTACCACACAGACTGAGAAGGCTGGAATTTGTTACATTTTGTGAATTTCTTTGTTGTGAAGCCACATATTTTTGCCAATGTTCGTATCTGCAGAACATCCAAACGCGACAGCCCCGTACAGACGATGCAGCTGACAACTGATGTTTCAACGAACACATATAACGACGCTGCGTGCAATACAGATGCTGTGATGAGGGAGACTGGACAACAAACAAGTACGGTGGAACAACTTGATGTTTCAATTTTCATGTTCCTGGTGTTGTTGTTACTATTTCATTAACGGAAAACTGCTAAACAGCATTCGGGCGGGGCGGGCTTGAAACCAGCAATCAAAGATACCATGGGCTACTGAAACTCATGCATGCCTACTCAAGGCCTTGAAACAATAATCAGAATGTTGGATACAGTTTCGTACGCAAACCAATCAGTCAGCTACATATATACCACTTTTAAACGAGCCACAGCAGTTTCTGGCACTCACTTCTCTGACCGCCGTAATAATTAGTATGGTGGTCGCAATTTTGATTGCATTTTATTTTCTGAAAGATGGCGTTCTGTGAATGATCCAGCGAATGGCTTGTCTTGTCACGAGTGCTTATACTGTGCACTGGTGGAGGAAGTCAAAACATGCATTATCTCATCATAACCACGTACGATACTAAACCTGCACGTTTTTTGTCCAAATGGCCGTAACTAATGCAGCCGTACGACGGATAATGCTGCACAGGTGTACACAACTCCGAGCCCAATTCTGATTTCGACCAGCGACCACAAGTTTCCTTTGACGATTCAGCTGGCGGAAAGAAGAAACAGTCAAGGAAATCCAGAAAGGAGCGCATGGATCTCAAATCCGCAATCGATAAAAGTGCGGCAGCGAGCAGGTGAGTGTAAAACGTGATGTGTAAAGTGTGGCAGCACTGATGATGTCCTGGTGCACTGCTTGTTTTTATTTAATGCAATTCTTTCTTTGAGATATTTCGAGGAAAGTCGCATTTTCGAGGAGCTGGCCACATTGAAGAAGGCCCAACTTCGTTACGGCAAGCTGCAGCAGGCGATTGTGGTCCGGCAGTTAATGGAACAGTTCATGAAAGACCACAATTTGAATCCCGAGGATTTCAACTTTATAACATTCACGGCGTGGGAGAAATTCTTGTATGGTTGGTGATCACTCACATTGGCTGGCTAATATTCACATTCATCATTGATGTTGGCGAAAGTTAACTCGAATTTATATTAATTAAGAAATAATCTTAATCCAACAGAACAACTGCGTCTCGTTTATGAGCGTGAGCGGGAACGTCGGGTGCTGGCAATCGCTGCCAAACAGAAAACGTTGAAAATCCGAAACGCGTTCGACGAACGATTTATAAAGGTTGGACATCTGAAATTATGATGTTTTACTAATCTTTCATTCATTTCTTTCAGTGGGTATATCTGACGAAGCTATGTATACTTTAGTGGTAGCGAAATGTCATAAACCTAACCATTTGTACGGGTCTTGAAATTGTGGAGCAAAGGCGTGCCAAAGGCAATCAAACAACATGGACTCTTCCCCACCACTGTGCAACTCAAACACATGTTTTACAAATAAACCTTATTTAAACCAGAAGTTGTTTAATTTTTAGACCCATAATCGCGAGAATTTCTTCGTCCGAATGTATGGCGCTCAGAGAAAGGGACAAATGGTGCTTGAATAACGATTATCTTTATTTTATGAAACCAATTTCTCAGAATCACAGCTGAGTTCTGAGGACTGGACAGTTAAGCGATGATTTCGATAAGCATTATAATTCTGCTGTATCAGTATTGAAAAACTGGTCTTTTGAAATCTCATTTTCGAATGTTCATCTGCTGTCTGTTGTGATTTAATGCTAAATTCGGTTCCTTGTCCGTCTTCTAGTTTTGTCGTATTACAGCTACATGGAGTTAAAAGTTGTATTGAGCAGCATAATTTCGTTGATTACACGTTCCAAGTTTCTGTAACCTCTCATTTCGCATCTTTCTTGAATCAGCATTGATCAACGCAACCGACCCCAGTTCTTCTCGACATGTCTGCAGAGTAGAGAAGGATAAATAAATAAAACAATAATAACCTTGTTATTTTTAACTTGCAAATGTTTTCGCTCATAGGCAAGGCCGCTTTTACGATCACCCGTTTTCCAATGACAACTGGGGCCTATTCGGAATACTGCCGCAGAGCGAAATTTCGCCTCAGGCCTTTTGAACGCTCATAGATCTATAATTTTCAATCTTCTACAGCTTGTAAACGGGACACTTGCCGTCATTCATCTTTTCGCCACGCACGATCTTTCATGATGATTACACTGTGAAGTCCGTATTCCTGTGTTTTTCGTAGCATAAAGCGCATTCCTTTGGCACGAAAAACAAACAAATACAAAAAAAACCCAGTAAACCTTTTCATTAAAAAGCACGCAACCAAACAACGATACACGTTATACCGTAGTATTTTACTTATCATCAATCACTACCATCAGTGTCACCCAATCAATGTACGTATACATTTCGTCTCAAAAAATTAGAAGCAAGAACTTTACAGCAAAGCATTTGTGGCACTTTTGGAAACAAATACCAGATTCTAGAAATAAGGCATATAAATGTCACAAGATAAAAGAAAACAATGAGGTACAGTTTCTGCAGCCGGGTGAGATTGACGATAAAACGGTCAAAGGCGCCCTACGAATGCAGAGTTTTTAAAGTTAATAAGGTTTATTCACACGTAGAATATCACAAACTTTAGACAGACAAGATGTACGACCCACATAAACACGTAATTTTGAAACATCATCAGAAAATCTCGGCGGTACATGAATAATCCATGGCTAGTCGTTTGTCAGCCATTTCTTGAATGCCAACGTAGTGCACCAACGCCGCTGCGATTACGAATAGGTGGAAAATCTGATGTGAATGACCCTGAAACAGCAAGGCAAAAGTCAGGCCTAAGAACAAAAGGAATGATTTCTACCGAACTTACATCAAGCATCAGAGCATTGTGCGTTAGAACTCGTGCCCGAACGAACCATTTTCAATACAGGTTTGGGCCCGATCATAAAGTTTGAAATCAGTCACGCGCATAAATTTGATGGCAGTTTGATGAACAGTCAATTCTTGTCTAGTGAGACCCTTTGGGATCGAAAACATGTTTCGAGATTTGCAGATGCCACTTGATTTTGGCCGTCATGAAAGCTGTTCCCACAGAAACGATGAAAAACCTTTTCGCTGGTCGAAATTAGCGGCATCAGTAAATCTCGAAACACATCCCGATCATGAGAAGTCACACGACCGATAACAAGACTTGAACGTCTGACGACATCGGCTTACGATTTGATTGTCATTGAAATCACGGTGGTGAATTCTAGTGCACCAACCCAGATATCGAATTTGCCGGGGTACCACCTCTCGGGTATTCTCAGCGCGTACAATGTGGCACCCAAGATGTAGAGGCTGCCCATTAGTGCCATCCAGTGAAGGGCATTGTATTCAATCAGAGCACTGTAACCATCCGTGATCAGATAGTGCGTGCCCGGTATCAAGCCTGTGTTTTGGTAGTGGGTGCATGGTGGATGAAGTGATATCAGATTTTGTGTTGTTTTCTCAAATTATAGCACTCAACTACAGTAGTACCGCTATGTGACAAAGTTAACTACCGGATGAGGTACCCACATAACTGCGACGGTAACATGATAGAGAAAAGCACGTATTTATAGGTAATAGTCCCCAAAAACAGCTCTGCTGAGTGAGACTATTCGGAAATAACCTTCTAAGAAACGCAAACGCTTTCGCAAATCTGTCCATGTTGTTTTTGACTCACCGTACGGCTTGGTATGAAACAAAATAGTAGATTTTACTTGCCCAACAGAACCACAGGGGCATTAATTGGAAAAATTCGTTCAGCGAGCGCTGCCCCAAAAACGGTAATCCGCAAACAGTAGCGACCAACCGGACAATCCAGTGAGAATGAAGACAACGGCCCTCAATGGCCGGTACTGTGGTGTGCTGAACTCTTCAGACAGACTGATGAACACGGTGCCACATGCGAATAGGCACATCATCGCAATGTAGAGGATTTTGGGGATTGAGCGACAATAGAAGCCTGCATTATGAAGGTGAATGTATATCTCACGTTTATTTTTTTATTTGAAAGTGTTGTTGAAGTTTCGTACCATAAAACACCCAAGGTATGGTTGACCCAACAATCAGCACGGCAATGCCAATGTAGTCCAGTCTGGAATTGAGAAGGAATTTATTGTTGTGTTCCATGATACAAACTTATTGGAACCAGGAATTATACGCTGAAATACTCAGGTATACCCGAGACAAATTGACGTGCACACGCACTTGTGGATGTTTTTCGACTCTTTTCCAATTATGAGTCCGGTGCATTCGCACTGACGATGACCTGGTGCACTGATCTGAGCAGTCCACCATCCGGTTAAGAACCGGTCAAGCCTTCAGTTGAATGGCGCCGTTGTTGTAACGCGTCTCACAGTTCAAAATGTTAACCGCCACAATCAACGTACTTTCCGAACAGTTTGCAGAATTGCGGACTGTGACAGCAGAACATGTGGAACGTGGCCGACATGCCCAGGCAGGCAATGGCGCTGACGAAGAACGCAGAGAAAACTGCCTTTTCCTGCCAACCGATCTCATGGTGAGTCAGGAACCACAAGGCCAGGCACACGAATGTCAGACAGCCTGTAAACGGGGCACACGACAATGTCGATTCAGCTAATGCGAACAGTAGCCAAGCCAGTATCATTATTATCGACTCATTTGGTACTGCCATAGGTCATAGCATCAATGCAAATAATGCACTCACCAAGTAAATGAGTCCAGATATTGAACGTTTCCGTGTGAAGCGAGAAGACGCTCCTGAAATCATAAAACACAGTACATAATGGTATACGATGGGAAAGCACACATATTTTCGATTTTTCCCCTTTCGCAGAGACCTGAGTTAGCATTGGTAGTATGGTGTACACGCAACTATCTTAGATGTCTCCTGTTTCCCCCATCGACCGGAGTTGAGCAATCATAAAAAATTACTTGTAAAATCAAGGGTGTGAAACATCAGCCAGGTAACCTGAAACAGCCAGCGACATCAGGTATGGGCAGTCGATGCCCGGTGTGCAGGTGCTCGTTGTCCTTCAACCAATCAGGCAGCCCGTGATAGTGCGTCACGTGAATCGAGTAACGCCAGAACTGTGAAACATCAGCAGCATGAGTATAGGGCTGACACTATTGTTCACCAGCAATGGGCATGATAACAGCACAGAACAATGGGGGAGACAAAGCAACGGTCACGACTACTTTTATGAAGCCCGGGTATTTCAGCTCACTGCGATTTCTTCAAAAAAACTGCTGAGTTAGCCCTCCTCCTTCTGTTCGTGACAGTAATAAACACTTCCAATCCAAAAAACTTCTGATATTAGAAATCGTGAACACACTCACTCACCCTGTGATAGAGACTCTCATCATCCCTTGAGCGTTCTTCCAGCATCTCCTGTTCCTCCTCCACGTCCACAATGTCTGCGTCCTAAGGGTGTAACGGAAACTGCCATAATTTGTGTTTGCCAGCATACTTTTTGGTCCAACCGGACAGGAGGTGGTGCAACAGGTCATCGTCAGTGTAGTGTGATGGCCAAGGTGACAAATACGAGAAACCGACATTTTTCGCTCCATTTCCCCCATACTATTGCCCAATAATCATTCCATCCACCGACCCACGTACCTCTTTGAGCACAGTGCTTGATCCGACCCTGGCCAACGAGCCATCCGCATCCACATAAAAGTCCGTGTGTCTGTGCACCAATTTTTGGTGTGGTCCAGCTGGTGTGCCGCAGCTGCTATGTGCTGGCTGCTCCGGCAGTCTTGACGATGTGATGTCAACCTCCATTGAGTAGTGGTAGTCTGCAATGCGATTTCTGATCTAAATTTTCGATGAATTTACTGTTTAATACCAAAATATACACGGCTTTTTATATTAAACAAGGAAAAGTGGACAACAATCCATATTTTACGCTCGAATTGATATGTTTGTGTATGACTTCCAAACTATTGACTGAAAACTGCAACATTGCTGGGCAGTTGAATGAGTCACCCGGTTTTTACATTCAACGTTTTGCGAACACGTGTGAATACATAGCAGTGGAGACCTCCCTTACCCCTTGTTGTGACTAACAATAATGATTTGATGTGAATTTCCACACACAGCCCCACATTTTGTGCAAAAAAAATCAGAAGCTAGCCTCCGGTATTGGGATCGGTTTCGGTGTGACACTTTCGGTGCACGACAGTCCCGTGGTGGTCATCCTCTGTGACGTCGAACGAACTTGTGTTGAGGGGCATTTTTGTCTCGAATTTTTAGATTTTTTGTTTCGCAAGTACGGCCTGTATAAGTTGAATTTCAAAGTTCACAATACGCGATGTTAAAGAAATCTAAATCGAGCTGCTCTCGGAACGAGACAACACGACGCGACAACTGTTGCCCATAACTGTATGCAACACAAGGTCTTGGCGTGAAAAACGTGCAAATGAGTTGCGAAAAAATACATTTTGGCACGGGGTCAAAAAAGTGGAGAGCCATTCGGGGTGACTAGCTGTACCAGGAGGTGCATCAAACAAGATGTAAGGTCGGTTTATACTCTGACTGCCCGGCAGTAGCAGTCAGAAATTTGTGACTGCCCGCTCGGTCAGCTCATTAATAGAGCACGAACAGTAGACGGCAGGCAGCGGTCAATGGACAGAGCGGAACAGGTAATCACCACAAGCAATCACTGGCCTTGCCGGGCACTTCTGCGTGGTAGTGACTTCTCCCGATTTTGACTTCTACTTCCCGGAAGTCAGAAGTATAAATCGACCTGTACGCTATCGCTTGCTTGTGGAAAGTTCCTCTGAGACAGAAGCCTAAACAGACGTGTTTCTTATGAAAAAAATATGTTGGGACCCCTTTTCACAGTAGTCGGGACAAATTTACGGTGTGTCCAAAGTCGTACAAGAGTATGGTTCATTGGGCTTATCAGTAAAAGTTAAACGACTAGACTGAAACACTCCCTGGTTCAAAGAGCAAAAGTCAAACATTGCTTGTGAAATATGCCGAAATATAAATTATCACGTTTGGGTGCTACCTTACGTGGATGGATTGATCGTTCGGTTATAAAAGCTGGTCTGATAGTGTAAAAAACCAAGGTGCAATCTCTTCCGAACACAAGTGTAAAGCCCAGAAAACCGGAGTTAACATGTAAGCGACGGCAGTGTTTCTGACTCATTTACGTCACTGAAAAGTGATTGACTATGCGCTTGAAAGGTTGGAACGGACGTTTTGTTCGCAGACGGGTTTGCTGAAGGATTTGTAAAGAACGACAGGACAGAAAAAGTCAAGTGGACCCTTTTCTACCGGCAGTTCAAAGAAATAAGTTCAAAGATCTCTTGTGGAAAAGAACCAAAGCTTGTGCAACGAAAACGCTGCATGAAGCATACCATGGTTGTATAATATGGTGAACAGCACAGGCTGTATCATACTATAGGTACAAAGTAATGAAATATACATGTACTGTGCAAGTTACAATGTAACGCACAACGCGAAGGCGTGTTGCGTGAATGAGCAAAACAAACATTCAGAGCAGGGGCCAGGGAGCGTCAGTTTTGATGGATGCGTACAGCGCACTGTTATACTAGTCTGCGAGCACAACAACACAGTGCTCATGCGGGATAACCAAACTCGGCGATCGGTTCGGCGCGTTACTGTTGACAGCCGAAACATCAACCAGCTGACCCTATAACACATTCCTTGTACCGCCAGTACGCGCTGCTGGATGGTTTATTTCTGCTGCTCAATGGGGCCAAAGAGGCGAGGTTCTGACAAATCACAGGCTTTAGTGCACAAGACAAACAAACAAAAATAAATCACCAGATTCTTGTATTATTTCTGGCATGTTTGGACTAGCATGATGCAGTTCTAAACAAATCGAAGAAAACTATGAAACGCACCACCACGCAGACATTTTAGAACAAATTGGACAAAAGTGCTATCAAAAATGAAAGCTGTTATCAGTGAAAACGAGCTGCTCTCAGTGCCTGGAATAATGCAGGTATTTCACGTTTAAAAATTTGTGATAAAAACTGCAAAACCGAGCAAAGCTGCTCCTGTAATATAGCCTTGATGTCTGGCTCGGTGAAGTGTACAACAGCATCATGGCTTGTGCACCGTTGCACCTGTTATTTTCCTAGTCAAAGCCGCGAAAACCAACCTAAGTTATTTGAGGTTCTTGTGGGCAAGAATATTCACAAAAATGAATTCGCCCTGAAACCACCAGATGGGATGAGGCTGCACTTATTTTGTACAAACAGAAACAGCAATTAAGAAGAGACGGAATTCTGGCCAAAGTCCAATTTGAATGCATGCCCTGTTTCAGCTCTGCAGATTATATGGACATCAGATAACGAAAAAAACTTCCTCATATAACATGTTGTGAACAGATTTTGAGACAGTGCAGAAAACTGGGCAGATTTCCAAACATGAGCGCACTAAACACACACTCATTTCAGATAACCAACCCAAGCGGGTGTGCAAAGTCCAACGGACAACCAGCTGACGCTCTGCAGAACAACATGGAATATGTTTGCACGTTTTGCCGTGCTCTGCACTGAACCACGTGGTGGGCATAAAAACAACCAATTTTGGTGTGGGGAATGCGGCCATTTTTGGGTACAAAAATACAAAGGAATGTTATTTTAATGCGTAGCGCGCATGTGGTACCCAACGTTTATAATCCAACACTTTGCAGTGCAAGACTTGTTGAAATGAATTCAGGCACAGCATAATACGGGTTTCCTGTTGTTCACCACTGTACGTGATGGGGCAAGACAGGGCATTTCGACCTGGGTACACACGTTACCCATGTTACCCATGTTACCCAGCCACAGGGTCTGCGCCACAAGCCTGGGTACCCTGGGTACCCAGGTCGAAATGTTCTCGAAAAAAGCGTGGGTACCCTGGGTACCCAGGTCGAAATGCGCGTGCGCTTGCATGCACATGCATGCCGACTACGGCGTAAGTGTGAAAATGATAGTCAGAAAAACAGCATTTCCGAACACTGTAACGCCGTATCACGCCGCGGGCTTAGTCATGATAGTTTGAATAATAACAACATGCAGCCATACATGGCGTCGAAACGTGTTTGAAAAAGTCAATTGGAAAAACACAATTAGAAGAACACCACTATTCATTTGACACATACAGACAGGCTTAGTGCAGTCGTGATAGTTTGAATAATAACAACATGCAGCCATACATGTCGTCGAAACGTGTTTGGAAAAGTGAATTGGAAAAACACAATTAGAAAAACACCACTATTCATTTGACACATACAGACAGGCTTAGTGCAGTCATGATAGTTTGAATAATTACAAGTCAATTGGAAAAACCCAATTAGAAAAACACCACTAGACATTTGACACATACACACATTTTAGATTAGCACCCCAACACCAATAAGACACCCCGACAACCGTGAGACCGTAGTGGCGCACCTAGAACTGGGCCACCCAACGCAACACAGGCAACACACAACACAGAACGCGCAGGCATGCGCGTGCATACCATCACAATGAAATTCTGTATAGTTAGATTATTTTCATTGTTATTTTCCAACAGGACGCGCAGGCATGCGCGTGCATGCTGCATGCACAAGCTAATGCGCGTGCAAACTAAATGTGCATGCAAATACAAATTTATTTTCAATTGGGTACCCAGGGTACCCCAAAATAGGAGAATTCGCGCGCGCGCGAAATCTTATACATGGGAAAAGCAGAAATTCCAAAACTGCGACCCGGGTACCCACAGCCGGCAAAAGGCAGATATGCGAGGCAGCCGCAGCCAAAAAAACTGCTTTTTGCCAATCCCGAACACACGTGGACATATTTAGTTGACACCCTGTAATTCCAAATCTTATTTCCGCTTTTTTTGAAAAATCTGCTTCCTATCTTTTGCATGGTGGGTAACATGGGTAACGTGGGTACCCAGGTCGCAATGGCCAGGCCCGTGATGACTTGCCTGTGCAAAATTTTGATTTTGGAAAGTTATTCACGTGAACAGAACGTAACAGCACATTTGTGTATTTTATGCATCGCAGTTTACTGTTGAAGTGTTGAGACGTGCTCGAAATAATATATTTTAATGGACTTTACACCGGCATAAGATCTTTGGGCACTTACAATGTAACACCTGACAAAAGTCCAGAAATTTTTCATTTTTTTTATTCGTGAGACGCGTCTTGGCATTTCTCAATAAGGAAAGATTGCGTTTGTAACACAAAAACGATCGATGAAAATTCATCACGTTTGCATATTTTAGTACGTTTTTGAGCGTCTGAATAATCAATAAATTGCTGTAGACGATCATCGGATATGTTTTTGGCGATGTTTTGACACCGCTGTTTACTTGCTTACCATGAAGATTTGGAGTTTGATTAAGAAATTTTAACAGATTAAAACATTGCATCGAAAATGATCTTTTGCTGGGTACGATTCCGTGTTTTGCTGTGGCATTGCAAGAGGCCGATCACTTTATTTAATGCAAGCTTTATTCAAATATACAGTGTTGAAGGTTACGCGCTAATTTAGTCAAGACAAACTTCGAAAATTGGAATTGTTAAAGCAAAAAAAGATGTGCGCCAAACAAACGATTAATGATCAATACCAGACTTTTCGTTTTTCATGTGAGATTTCCAAAAAGGCTGATAACACTGCATTGTGCATAATCAAGTTAGAGACACGAATAGTGAACTATAGCAAACATTCGACTTAAAACTTTAGCACCAAACATTAAAGTTTTTTTTACATTTGTTCTGCATTATTTTTTGTCATTTTAGAGGCTATAGGTGATGGCAGACGAAATCTGATCGTTCCAACCATTCCCGACGTGTGCGCTTGGTGCGTAGACGTTCTGAAACAACGAAAATTTGCCCCCCCCTTGTCAAAAACGTTGTCAATTCAGGCCGAACGTTCTCCAAGAGAACATGGCTCGCGGTCGCGTTCGTTCTGTTTATGGATTGTCAGCAGGTACACGCGCACCGATGATGGCCCGGTGCACCGCCGGTTTGTGAAAACAGGTTGAATCGGGCAACACAAAACACTGTTTCCAGTCCACAAACATACCATAACATTGCCCGTGTAATATACATCGCGATAGCACTTCACCCAACACCCAGGATCGGGGGCAATCGACGAGATCTGATCATTCCAGCCATCGGGGAATTTTGCAGCAGCACCGCACACACGCAGTTGGGGGCCTGCATATATGGAGCGAAGATTCACTTGCATATAATTTTGGTTGGTTGCAACTGCGTCTTTATAATTTTTGGTGGCACACCAGTCCCCTAAAGAACGAATTGAGCTGAATTTGCACGAACCAATGAAATCGACGTGTTTGAAAAACACAGCACAGCAACCAGCACGGACGCTCCCTGGAAGATGGTGGTGATGATATCAAGAGTCGTCAGTGTGAAGTAATAGATGCTGTGAAACATCACCCAGCCGCTCTGAGGGCTCAGCTGTCGACATGCCCACATGCAAAGCTGATGATTTACGGACCCTGGTAAACATTCAATATAATGAAAACATGTTATGGAACCTTTGACTGCATCAGTCGCATTAAGTGACGCCGTCACTGTGGCGTTTTTACTTGGCATCAGCAGTTGGGTGTTGTTGGGGGTCGGCTTTTAAATAGGGGGTATACCAGTGGCGCAGCCGCGGACCAACTGTGATGCGCGAGGCAAAAAAACAAAGGAATATGGACATTCATTCTTGAAGTGGAATTTTTGGTAGGTTTACAAAACCGGACCGAAATATTTTAGAATATGGTTCAGCACAGTCAAGATGAAAAGTAACAAACATGGGCCAAGCTGACCACATTTACAGGAGTTCAAATTGTCGTTAATTATCGCGTTTGTTTACTTGTTTGTTGATTTTTGGGCTTGGTCCAAGACGACAGCCTAAATTTTAGCGTGGTTACAACTTCATGGTCGTTATCGGACTTTAGACCTTTTGACCTCACGCGTCACAGACTAGCTGGACGTTTTTTTTACTGGGTCTGCGGTGCAAAAAAATTCTTGGTTTGTTCATTTTTGCGCGGATTCTTTTCCCCACGCGTCTAGTTAATTGGGGCGTTTGTGTTGATTGGTATGTAGTTTATCAGTATGATTGTTGTTTTCGTCGGCTACAGCGCTTGGAGTAGATTTCACGGTTACTTGTACGTATAGCTGGCCAAAGCCCTTGGAACCCCAGGTTTGTTGGCATCAGAAGTAAGAATTTTG